>JAVSBS010014845.1:0-24037 GCA_033124195.1 Coracias cyanogaster | reverse complement strand
CAGTGATGATCCAGGTGGGGTCTAGCTGGGCTCCAATAAGTCAAGACAGCTTGCGAAGGTTCCGGCACCAGGTCCCAGCGTAAAGTTGTTCTGGCGACGCGATGGAATCTGGCCCTGCTCCAGTCGAGGCAGCTTCTGTTGGCAGGCGCTAAGACACGGCTTAGAGCAGCCCCAGTCGGGGGCAGCGGTGCTGGTTCAGCGCCAACCTCCTCGGCTCTCTCTCTCTCGGTCACGGCAGGAGCTGGTGGTTTTCTTTTTCAACAGCTTAAGGCAGCTACATGCCCAGAGTCCTTTCCGTGCAGCAACGGCAGCACGTGCCAGTCAGGCGCACACGCGTACTCGGGAGAAGGTATTTAGCAGATATTTATGGCACCAGTCCAAAAGAGAGAGAGGGAGAGAGAGAGAGAGAGAGAGAAACACCGGATATGAACGCAGCAACGTGGGTGGTGGACCTCCGGGCTATGGTCCTGACTGACTCTCTCGGTGTGGTGGGGAGGGAAAAAAAAAAAAGAAAAGGAAAGTTTCCTGTTTTCCCTCAGATTTTATACCTTGCCACGTCCTCCACATCTTCCGACTTCTGGCTTCTGGCTTCCAGAGGACTTCCAATGTTTCATGGGAGTTGTAGTTCCTTTTGTAGTTCCTTTAGCTGACTTAGAAAGACATTTCAAAAACAGTGGGTTGGTTTCCCACATCATGCTTTAGTTCTCAGAAGGGATTTTGCTGCCATTTTCCAAGCTTGTAAAAATTAGTATGTAGCAACATAAGCATAAGCATACATTAAATTCTTAGAAGTTAATAGACTTTTTCTTTTTTTTTTCTTTTTTTTTTGTATGATATTTTTCCTTTAAAGTCTCTTGTGTTATTAAAGTATACATACACCCACCTACATACTCAGAGTAGATAATCCTTTGCTTCACTCTTTTCTGTGATTCTCATGAGCTAAAAAAGACAAAGGAGCCATCACTGTCCATGACACCTTCTTGATTTTAGTTTGGTAATATATCCTGATTCAATTTTGTAAAACTTACTCTTTCTGCTTCATTTACCTGAGGTATTACAGTCTCCCCACTCCAACCTGTTAAAAATTTTTGAAGCAATGCAGTCTTGTCACACTCATGTGTCTATTATTTTCACATCAGCCTCATTGAATGTCTCTTGAGATTCATGTTATGCTTTTCTAGCCAAAAATGGTTTTTGAGGAAAGTTTTGGTTCAGTTAGCTTTCAGTGAGAGGATATTCAATGTGTTTAATACAACGATTTAATACAGATACTAACGTAGGACTTCCCTCCTCCACCTCCCCGAACGAGTATCTCTTATGAGAAAAACAAATTTCCATTCCCATGTCTGGTGTTTTTGTCCAAAAAACTGTCTCTGTGTTGTTATTGTTTAGGAATCTCACAGTCCCTGGAGCTTTCTTAGACAATCAATCCAGGTTTCAAACAATCAAGCTGATGCTCTGTGACTAGTACTTATCACAATGTCTGTAAATGCCTCCTACCTGTCTTTTGCTTCAAGATATTTGAAGCACCTGCCTGTTGTGGACTGTAAGCAATTTGGGAAAAGGACATTTCTTTTTTTGTGTGATGTCTGAAGGAGTGAGTTGGAGTTTCCGCCTTATACAACTTAAGAAAAAGTTCAGGCATAAATAAGGAAATAATGCTCAGTGCTGCACCAAATATCATTTCCTTATATATACATTGTATAAACATATACACACATACATAATGTACCTGTTTAGTGTTTAGCTTTTGATAGAGATGGTCATTATTTCATCCAATGCTTAATGCTAGCTCTGAATACTGTAGCAGAATAGGGAGCATTAAAGCAGAAATTAACATTAAATGGTATATGTATATTTTCCATACAAAGGCAGCCCCTTTCATAAACAGATGGTTAGAACATAGTACACAACAGCTTTGCAAACTGTCCTGCTGCTCTAGTCTGTTAAAATCTTTTCAGACAGTAAGCTTGTCAATAATAAGAATGTCTTTTTTGTTGTTGTGGTGGTGGTTTTTTGTTTTGTTTTATTTTCCAGCCTGACAGTCACAGTTTATCTTTTTAGTAAATGTATCTTTCTTCTGGAAAATTGACAAGGAATACATCCCTGGTAGTTAATGGCTGTTATCACTGCAGTTTTACAGATGATAGATTTTCTCCTAAATATCCTCAAGGGTGATCTTTGCTGTCAGTGTCTACCTTGTGCTCGTGTTCTAAATTTGGACATAGTTGATAGAATTTTCTAGTGTCTTGACTGTGATAAATTTTTTCACCCACTTAGCTAAAAATTCAACTTTTTTCTGAAAATATTGTGAAGGAGGTGCTTTGTGTAATTGAGCTGTGAAAAAAACTATTCCCTTGGCTTGTTCATTATTTTTGGAAAAGAAGAGGGAGAGAGAAAAAAGGAAAAAAATATCTTCACCTCAGTCATAGTGAAAGAATGTGTATTAGAACTTATTTTTCTTCTCAGATAAAGAGATGTTCTTTACAATTTTACTTTGTAGTATTTTTCTGTAGTTAATACTTTAAAAATACAATTAGGAATGTGAAACAATGGAGGAAACTTTGTCATGTAGTTTTAGTAGAAACTAACCTTTCAATGATATGCAACCCTCTTTCTATTAGTCTATTTCTATTTTAAAAACTGAATATGTGTTGAAAATGTAATTTCTGCTTGTGAGACTATTTCAAATGTAAAATCCTTAGCATTTCAAGCTTAAAAAAATGTTGTAGTAGTTCAGTTTGAATGGAAAAAAGACTCAGTCACACTTAGCAGACATTTATATTATGCTACAAAAATGTTCATGTAAAATGCAAAACAAAAGTTGATATTTAAAGAATATGGAGAAAAGCCTAGAGACGTGAGTAAATTTGAAACTCCAAATTCTGTTTCTTTAATGGAGGTACATAGACTATGCTTCTATGACTAAAACCTATATACAGATGTCAGAAGGGTCCCTCTAGACTAGTATTCCAGTTATTGTAAGAGACTTTGTATCCTGGCCCTGAAAAAAACAGATTAGTTCCTTTGAAGTCTATGTGTGGACACAGTCTCAGAATGTTTCCTTTCTGACAATAGTATATTGGTGAGAATGTGCAAGTAATACATGACTGAGATGGCAATGATAATACAGAGTCTGCATTTCTTGCAGCGTAAGAAGGAGGAACAGGGAAAAAAAAAAAAAAAGAAGACTTCACCAGAGTAAAACTCATGAAGTAAGAGAACAAGTGGAGAAGTTTCCATGGAAAATACATGGGAAAAAAGAGTTAAGGACAGTCAGAAGTTCTTTAAAGGGCATCAAGAGCACAAACACAAACTATTTCAAGCAGCATAAAGCTAGGACTGCAATGGTAGACTAGCTGAGCTGTATTGTGAAATCCTGGAAAATGGAGAAGTACTGAAAATCTAAGATGGAGTGATGACTAAGTGTAAAGGAATTGCATTAACTTTGTTAAGTAAAGCCACATAATGAACAATGAGCAAGATACATTTACAAAATTCAATGGCTTGGTAATATAGAAATTGCTTCTTTATAAATATTGCTAGAAATGGCAGACAAGTCAGGCTGCTGTTCAGAAAAAGCAGGAAAAGCAGGTTCTGAGTAGACAGCATGTTTAATGTCTTTTTAATTCACTCTTCAAAAAAAATCAAACATGTTTAGCTAGCTATCATTAGCAAGGACAGAGTGGTAAATCAGGGAAATAGCAGTTTAGAGACTGCTTACATAAATTAGATGTTTTCAAATCAGTTGCATCTCATAAAGTTTGCTCAGAAGTATGGGTAAAATAGATCCATTTTCTTTGGAAAACTATGGAGGATAGGAAAATATTCTAGAAGACCAGAAAAAAGAAGCATTTTGCCTATACCAGAAGGAAGTACATAAGGAATTGTATTTGGTTTGCATAGCAAGATTTTGGTAGTAGGTGAGGGTAGTGGGTTTTCTTCTGTGACAATTTGCTAGAAGTTTCCCCTGTGTCCAATCTTGGAGCCAATGCATCTGGCTCTGAGATAGATCTGCCAATGGCCAAGGTTCAGCCAATCAGCCATGGTGTTACAACTCTGTGATAACATATTTAAAAAAGGGAGGAAAAAACTGTTGTGAAAATGGCAGCCAGAAAGGAGTGAGAAAATGTGAGAGAAAAAACTCTTCAGACACCTGTCTCATTTAAAAAGGAGGGGGAGGAGGTGTTCGGGACGCTGAAACAGAGATTCCCTTGCAGCCTGTGCTGAAGAACATGATGAGGCAGGCTGTTCCCCTGCAGCCCATGGAGGTTAAGAGCGGAGCAGATATGCACCTGCAGACCATGGAGGACCTTCACAGTGGAGCATGTGGATACTTGAAGGAGGGTGTGACCCCATGGGAAACCTATGCTGGAGCAGAATCTTGGCAGGACCTGCGGACTGGTGGACATATGGAGAAAGAGGAACCCATGCTGGAGCATATTTGCTATCAGGACTTGTGACTGCATGGGTCACAGTCACAGGCTGGAGCAGTCTGTTCCTGAACTCTACTCCATGGAAGGGACCCTAACTAGAGCAGTTCACAAAGAACTATAGCATGTGGGAAGTACTTAAAATTGGAGAATTTTGTGGGGGACTCGCCTGTGGGAGTGACCCCACACTAGAACAGAGTGTGAGGAGTCCTCCTAATGAAGACAAAGGAGTGGCAGAAGAATAATGTGATGCAATGCCCCCAACCACCATGCCCCTTCCCCCTGTGCTGTGGGAGGAGAGGAGGTAGAGAACTCAGAAGCTAAGTTCAGCCCAAGGAGAAGGGAAGGGTGGAGCAAAGGTGTTTTAAGATTTAGTTTTATTTGTCATTATCTTACTCTTATTTGATTCCTAATAAATTAAACCAATTTCCCCAAGTTGAGGCTGGTTTGCCTGTGACAGTTGTCTCCCTGTCCTTAGGTCAGCCTTTCATTATATTTTCTCTCCCCTGTCCAGCTGAGAAAGGGAGTGATAGAGTGGTTCGCATCTGGTGTCTAGGCAGAATCAGCCCACAATGTAAAACTATCAGATGTTTAGAAATCATTATCCATACAGAAATACTGACTAGCAAACATTATTCATGCAGAAATACTGAAGGAGCTAAAGATGACCCAGAGGAGATCAGACATGGTCACAGACTCCATATTTGGAAGAGAATTTAAAAAGAAAATTCATTAATACTTCCCAGTGTCTAATTAAAAAAGGGGCATTTAATTTAGATTTTGGAAAGAACACATTTATTTTGCTATCAACGTGAGGTCTAAAAGGAAAAAAAGAATATATTCACATCATCTGTAAGTAAGCCATCTTCACATTTGAATAATTGCCTTTTATTGTCAATTGCCATAAGAAAGTATTTACATAATTCCAGTGTCAAATAATCTTTTACTTTATTAACTTGCAGGCATAAATTTTACTGTCAAGGGAATACTTAAAAAAATATTCAGATACCACAAATGCTTGTCTGAGGTTCTACATTAGTAAGAACCTCTGCAAAACCTGTGGAAATGCTGAAGAATTCCAGAGTTTAGTATCTGCCATTTTATTTTGATGTCTTCACAGCTCAATATTAAGATCTTTTAATAGAAGAATCTTTTCCACATGTGAAAACACATGCCAAAGTTCAAAACTACCATGAAGAGGAAAATATATCAAAAAAGGCCAGTTTGGCTTAGGCTAGCATGCTAAAATATTCCAAAGTTACCCTTATAATTGGCTAAATGGTATAGAAGTAAAGAGGTAATTTTTATTTTTTCCTACTGTAGAACATAGCCCTGTATTAAATGTGCTATTCCATTTTCCATTAAGCTTCTGTTTTTGAGACAATCCAAAGTCATAGCATCAACAAATGAGTCCTGGTTTTGTCATCATGCTCTGTGGCTGACTTCTGTGATGGTCATATAACCATTGTAATGTTCATCCTTTCTGGCAAAACAGGGCAGTAAATGTTTCTCATGCCAAGGAAACAAACCAGTGAAACTGTCCACTCAGTCTAGCTACATTTGTATAACAAATTAATATAGAGATACTTGGAGGCTTTAGAAAACTGGGTCCTGCTTGCAGTTCAAGATAAGCCCTTAGCTGTAGGTGTAAGTCTACATTCTGTATCACACAGAGAACTAGTCTCATTAGTGAAAGCATGCAGTTGTTCTAAGTGCTATTCTTGTTCCGAGACTGATGATATGTGAGCAATGTCTACCTCTCTCACTTATGAGGAAATAATGTGGTCAGTTTTAGCCTAAAGGGTTTATGTTTCCATAAGTCACCTTCAACCAGTGTAGGCAATGTAATGAGACTAGACTGTGTCATTAAAAGGGAAAAAAAAAGTACTAAATGTTATGAACTATGTTCAATACTGTCCTACCTATGGGCAAAGCATATAGTTTCTTTTCCTCATTCCAGCTTGTGATGCACGATCATGTATCCATGCATACACACTGAGAATGGTGTAAAAACCATTTAGAGTGTCAGTATGAGTTCTGAGAGCAGCACCCAGAGATATTATAGCAATGGTAGGGCAAATGAACATTGCTTATACCTGTACTGGGTATAGATGGCAAGGCTTTAGTAGCAGGTGCTCCAGGCACTGGAGCAGAGATTGCCCTACAGCCTGTGGAAGTTTTGGAAGTTTGGTAGAGCAGCTGTTTCCCTGCAGCTCATGCAGGACCTCACACTGGAGCAGGGGAAAAGTGTGAGGAGGAAGGAGCTGCAGAGAGGAACAGTTATGGACTGATTGCAACTTGTAATGCTCCATATCCTCTGGGCTACTTAGGGTTGAAGGAGGAGGAAGAGGAGCTGGGAAGGAAGGAGTGAAGCTGAGCCTTGGAAGAGGAGTGCGAATGGAGAAGGTGTTTTAGTTTTTGTCTTTGTTTCTCACCACACTATTCTATTTTAACTGGCACTAACATAAATGAACTTTACCCAGATCTGACCTGTTTTGCTTGTGGTGGTAATTTTAATTTATCCCTGTATCTTTATCTCTACCCACAAGCTTTCCCATCCTATTTTTCCCCTTGTCGTGTTGAGGAGGGGCAATGAGAGAGAGTCTGGGTGGGCATCTGCCTGCTGGCAAAGTTGCCACCACAGTACTATTTCCCCTGTGCTAAATTTCCTTCATGTCTAAAGGATGAAGATGAATAAATATTTTTATAGTCTTAAGACTTTTGTGTTGGAAGAATCACTTTTTTCTGTTTTTCTATATGTCTTAAAATCTTTTTCATGGGCAATAGTAATACATAATTTATTTCCAGAGTATTTTATTTAATTTCTTTAATAACTGATCCCCCTTTAAAATGAGAGGAAAAAAAATGACAGAGTTTATTTAGTCTCATGATAATTGCAAGGCTATACTACAGTAAAAG
This sequence comes from Coracias cyanogaster, assembly GCA_033124195.1. Taxonomy (NCBI): domain Eukaryota; kingdom Metazoa; phylum Chordata; class Aves; order Coraciiformes; family Coraciidae; genus Coracias; species Coracias cyanogaster. The sequence goes on along the minus strand of JAVSBS010014845.1, from coordinate 16,685 downwards.
CATAACTGGGGACAAAATGTATTCAGGCCCAAGAGAAGGATAGGAATGAAAATAGGAAATTGATATGAAATTACTCCTTTCTCCTTGTTCTCCTGATGTTATCTTATTTCTAATTTTTGATGCCATGCATCAGAAATTAAAACAGAGTGCAGACATCTTTGTTACTTGTGGTGGTTGTATTCAGTCTACTAGAACAATGGATTCTGAATCGTTTTGAACATTCTGTCTGTCAACGTAACCTTTCTAATTTTGGGGGGTGGGGTGGTGAACACCAATAAAGAACAAGAAAACTAATTAATGAAAATGCCAAATCCTCTGTCATGTTATCACTAGAGTCTCACTACGTTTAGCTGGTGAACTGTGAAATTCCATAATGTTCATTTTAAAAGCTACCTTTTGACAGCTTGTTAAAGAGAAATTTCAAAGGAACTGATCCCCATGGAGGGTGAATGATTGAATTTTTTGATGGACTGAAATACAAGGTAGGAGTTAACCATCTCTAACCTCCATAGACCTCTTACAGTGCAGTTGGAATATAAAAATACTTTGTTCTCAAATACCTTAATTTATGTAAAATTTAAAGGAAAGATTTCAGACTTTGTTTTGTTTTACTCAACTAAGTGTAGTGTATCTGAAGTGATATGAAAGCCATTCTTTCTTCTTTTTATATTAAAGAATGACTTCTCAAAGAAAAACTGCATTTTAACTTTTTTGAAATATTTGTGAATCTCTTTTTCCCTTGTCAGACTTCATAGTGAGTTGAAATACAGCTGATAGTTTTACAGCTAAGCACATAGAAAAGTCCAAAGAAAAAAAAAAAAAAGTCAATTACTTCTTAGGAATGCTGACAGGTCAGAAAGTCACCTCATCCACCTGCTCCCAGTCTGTTCAGACTGTAGATAAAGCATAGATCTATGTGTTTGTGTAATTAATTCACTACAGATGACTTGAAGCACCTTAAAAAGAAGCTTTAAACTGATAAATTTGAAAATTCAGTTTGACAACCTTATTTCTGCTATGGGCAAGGGCAGTTTAAGTCATGACAAAGATAAGGGATAAAAAACCTCTTGAATTGACTTGACATAAGCGATAAGTGCATCTGCTGGAATGTTCTTTTTGACAACATCATTACTGAGAAGGCTTTGATCACTATACAGATGTGCTTACTGAATGAGAATAAACACTTATTAATAAAGATACAAAAAAAAGACACAAAAGCAGACAACAGGATCTTCTAAAAAATGTTCAGTATATAAAAAGCACAGAAAAATATTTATTAAAAATATAGATAGCAGATAGTCTTTGTTTATCTTTAAACAAAATCAAACTGGACATGTTTTATGAAGACTGTGACCTCTTTCATTTTGGAAATGCTAAGAGGAATATACTATTGGCAGTATTAAAAAACCCCACAGCAGTCTTTTCCTGTTTCTCTAGAAGTTAGTCATCATAATAATGCAACAACTGTGGCTTCATTAGATTTTATTTTAATGCAGTAGTCTACGTCTGTCTCTCTGATTATTCCAGAATTGCATTAAAGGTTATACTAAATTCTGACAATAGGTTCTGCAGGGGCAGCACATGTTATCCAGAGAAAGCAGATTCAATCTAAATAAATTTATGCTTCAATCTAGGACTTGAAGGGAGAGAGAACAGGGTCATTATTCTGATATATAGTATTGAATATAAATGTCTGGAATATAAATTAATGGCTTAGTCTAAGTCAACGAGTCTCATTACATGAAATGTACAAGTTTTGGCCAGATATTTGTAAGAAATGTAAATACCTTATTTATATTTATAAAGCATAATTCACATTCTTTCAGTTTGATACTATCTCTGATTATGCACAGCATTTTTGTAATAACATTTCCTAAGTTTTTATGTAAGTTTGAATGCAGTAGGTATCAAAAGTGTGTTAAGGGCAGCAAATACTAATACCACAATCTATTAATTTTTTTTTCCCATTATATACTTTTGTTAACATTTCTGTTAATATACTACTTCCTTTGGGCAATAAAGGTATATTGAACGCTTTTCTTACAAAAATCCCTATTGGGCTTTCTTAGACACTGTGAACATGTATTTATTTACAAGTGTACCTGTGGGTACTGTACGTGAATTTGTTTTTAAAGCTACAGAATAAAAAATTTATTTGAGTTTTCATCTAGTTAGATGCAGAATAACCTGATATATCTGCAGTAGTGATGGAAAGTATATCTTAAATGTAATTGCATCTAGTATTTTTTTTTTAATTTGATGTGCATATATAATCATGTATATTCCAGTCTAATCCCTGTTCAATTGCTGCAATTTCTGTTAGTGTCACAATTTGAATGTTTTAAAACATCTTGCCCTAGAGTAATTTCAACTCTGTACTTAACTATCTGTCCCTCCCCAACTTCCCAAATTATCTTTGATGCCTGGAATATGTCATGTAAATTACTTTTACATCAAACACAAGCAATCTGCTTGCTTTCAGTGCTGGATGTTGCTTTTTAGTTTCTTGGAGCACTAATATCAAATCTTAAACTAGAATAGTCATTATCTGTTGACTTTTTGTCCTGACTTTCATCTTGAGTGAATAAGAGACTTTTTTTACCTTGAAACGTTGGACAACATGATCCTTGAGTTCCCTTCCAACCTGGCATTCTGTGATTCTATGATACAATTCTATGATTTCTCTACTTTTAAAGATGATGTTGAAGCTTCCTTTTAAGCCCAGTAGTCTGTGGTGTGAAGGCTGGGGGCAGGCTTTGTTCTGTTACTGTGAAATGGAGGTGGTGGATTTCAGGATACTGAAGGGAGGGAAGATGGAGAACAGCAGGATCACAGCCCTGAACTTCAGAAGAGAGAACTTTGACCTGTTTAGGGACCCTCTTCTAAGAGTCCCATGGAATGGCTGAGGACTAGAAGACACCAAATGTCAGTCCTATCTGCAAGAAGAGCAAGAAGGAGGATCTGGGGAATTACAGGCTGGTCAGCCTCATCTCAGTTCCTGGGAAGGTGATGGAATAAATAATTCCAGAGGGTTTTTCCAAACATAAAAAATGACAAGAAGGTGATTTGGAATAGTCAACATGGATATATGAAGACAAAATTATGCTTTACCAACCTAAGAGAATTCTACAATGAAATAAATATCTCAGTAAATAAAGGGAGAGCAATGAATGTTATCCTCTCTTCAGCAAGACTTTTGACATTTTACTACCACCATCTTGATTTGTAGGCCTGTAGGATGATCTGAACCTCTGTGATACTTGTACAGTATAGTCATGAAAACTTTCTCAGGATCTCCTCCTCTTCTTACTGTTATTCCTCAGGACCAGGGTAAGTGTAATTTGAATTAATGACAATAATCATTGGTGCATACACCTTTGCTATTGCGTTCCCTTGTGGATATCATAATAGTAAGAAATAGAAGAGTGTGAAAACAAATTATGGTTTTAGCTCTCTAAATTCAGCCAGGTGATGAAGAAGGAGGAAAAGAAGTTGGGAAGGAAATGTAGATTAATATGGAAGCAAAGAATGAGTGTCTGTCTGGAGTTTTGACTGTCAATTCTCCACCTGTCATTTTTTCCTCTCTGTTTTTACTGCTTCTAGCTGATATTTTCAACTACCTACAAATTCCATACGACTTAGTGACCACAAGTTACCCACATACAGCTTTAAAAAAGATATGACTTGTTCTTGATTCAGGATTTATAAGTAAAGTTTCTTTTCTGTAATTAAAGAGTATTTAGAGGGGGTAAACCAGTTTAATTGTTCACCTTCAAATTCATTTAGTTCTCTCCTGAAACAGAGGATGCAGTCCTCTAGGTTCCTAGTTGCAATAAAAGTATTTCTCCCCATAAACTTAAAACTGTCTAGGAGTCCTTTGTTATGCTTGATTCATTTGCAAAGAACTCTTGGCCTCTAACTGTTGCAAAACTCTCATCTTCACTTTCAATATCTTGTTGGAATTTTTCAATTAGGAAAGTAACTTTCACCAAAAGTTCCACTTCAATGATTAAATACATACATGATATGGACATCTAACTTTGTGATTGCATTTTATTCATTACTTGCACTTGAATAAGACAAGTCACAAGACTAAATAAGCAATTTGATACCGAAACTCACTGATGCCCAAATTATTTGTTTTATAAATATTATTATAATTACAAACACAAAATTTTAAATATAAAGTGATAATGGAAGAATCAATGGACAATACAATATCTTTTGAACTAACATATATTAATATGATTAATTGCTTTAATATATTCTTTTAAATTTTCCTTTGCACTGATGAAGCCACACCACAAATACTGTGTTCAATTTTGGTCCCCTTGCTACAAGAAGGATGTTGAGGTGCTGGAGTGTGTTCAAAGAAGAGCAAAAAAGCCAGTGAAGTCCCTAGAGAACAAGTATTATGATGTGCAGTTGAGGGAACTGGGACTGTTCTAGCCTGGAGAAAAGGAAGGTCAGGGGAGACCTTATCACTCTCTACAACTACCTGAAAGAAAGTTGTAGCGAGGTAGGGGTCAGTGTCTTCGCCCAAGTAACAAGTAATAGAACAAGAAGAAATGGCCTCTAGTTGTGCCAGAGGAGACATTAGAAAAAACTTCTTCACCAAAAGCTTTGTCAAGCACTGGAACAGGCTGCCCAGGGAAATAGTGCAGTCACCATCCCTGGAGGTATTTAAAAGACAATGTAGAAGTGGTGCTCAGTGGCATGGTTTAATGGCATACTTGGCCATTCTAGGTTAAAGGTTTGGTGCAATGATCTGAAAGGTCTTTTCCAACCTAAATAATTCTATGATTCCATTCTTATTTAAGATAATACCTGAGTCTGCATTCTGGAAAATTTGACTTAGCTAATACATCATTTCAAAAAGAATACATTTTCCACCTGAATTGTGTTACTTTTAAAGATTTCAACTTCCCTTTCCTAGTATTTGCCTCTTTTCTTTTCCACTGCTATGGAACTTGATCTTTTTTCCTAACCAAATATATATTTTTAAATTATACTGCCAATCTCAAAGATCCTACTATATACAGATTCTGTTTAACATAATTCAGATCTTTGCTTATAAATTGAATTTATTTTTTTCCGCCAACTAAAAGTTGCAGATAAATTTAACCAAATTTTGTATAGTCATTCAAAATGGGAAACAAAAAGCACAGTCTACAAAAATTCTATTACATAGTTTGCAAATAAGTGCTGATGAGGAACAAGTATTTACCAGTAATTTTGTGTCCTTAAACTTATTCATTCAACAGTTGTTGAAAACATTTTTCTGTTCCACACTTACATTTTATAAGATGTTGCTACTCATCACATTTTCAGTAGCCTCATTTGTTTCCCCAACATCAGTTCCAATGAAGAAAATCCAGTAGAGATATTAAGTGCTGTCTGTAAAACCATGAAGATTAAGGGAAGACTTTATCACACACTTTTCCTGTTCTTTTGATAACTCCCCCTAGTGACTTCTTAATGGTCTGTTACTCCTCTCTTCTTGTCCGCCTGTCTGTACATGGCAGTGCTAAGATTTATTATATTGTTACTTGATTTCATGCATTTTACAACAAATTCTTACTGATTGTCTTTATAAAATGGTTACTGTTGTCTGATTCCATTACACTGGAGTATGTTCTTCTGGGCAGAATTTGCTCAGCTAAGACTTTTGAAGTCTCTTGTTATTTTGGAAAAATTAATTTTAAAAACTTTCTTCCCGTATAGAAAAGGAATCAATTATCACTGGAAAGTTCTTATTTCCACTCCATGTTTCTTTAGAGAGATCTAATAATGTAAATTTGAATTCTAGATGAATGTCACACACTTCGAAATCTCAAGAAAATTTTTTGTCTTTGGTGGATCATACCTACAGCAAACAATTTCACATGCTGTATGATGTTTTCCTATAGTGTCAGCCACCATAATAAGGTATGTCAGTGTTTCTGATAAGCTTTAACTTCTGTATTGTGGCAAAACACAATATGTATTACTGGATCAGTCATTTAATTTGGTCAAAAATACAATCTAAATTATCTAAAAATACATTAAAATATTATTTTGTTTTCCTGCTCTGCACATTCAAGAAGCATTCATAAGAACATAAAAAGTAGTTCACAGTTTAAGATTTCCGTAATACTTCACCATACATTCCTATTCTTTCCAGAAGTTCTCTGTATGAGAATCTTTCTATAGATTTTGATTAATTGAATGACTTCTTACTTCTCATTTTAGGCGGTAGTGATATTTTCTGATATAGGATTGCCTGATAATTTCTTGCATTAGAAGAAGCTTCTAACAGGCTGGTACCTTCTTTTCTCCTCAAGCAGATGCTCCCTGACTACCCATGCCCATCTATTGTTTTCCAAAGTGTAATAAAAAAGAAAAAGAGAAGAAAGAAAATGAAAGACTTTTATGTCTCTTTTTCATCACGTCCCTTTTAATAGTGGAAATATTTCTGACAAAATAGTTTGCTTGAAAAATGAATCATTCTGATTCTGTCTGAAACTGGTAATTCATAGGCAACAAAACTGATCTTTTAAATATTTCTGGATATTTTTCAAGACCATTTTTCAAATATCTGCTTTAAGACAAATTGTGTCAGAATGGGAACAGTTCCATTCAAACCTTCCATCAATTAGAATAATCTGTTATTGTGTTCCTCACCTTCAGGTTGACTGTTGGCAAATATGTCATATTCATGACATGGTTTATATAGCAATGCAAAAAAATCTTAGAGGTCTAATTGCAATATATTAGATTGTTTAGCCACTGACAAAATTAATATACAGATAGTTTTTGTCCAATACTGTCACTCTATAGCTATCACTTTCTTTGATTATTATATTCATTGGATTTGAGTCAGTTCACTGTTGGGGATATTGAGTCATGACTGTTGGAACAAGTCATGATTAGACTACACTCAGAATAGTAAAACTGACTGTATGTTTTAACAGTTAGAGGAAAGGGGGTAGTCAGAAATAGACAGATCATGCCTATTAACTCCTGACTATGTGGCTGGTGCTGTCACAAGGGTTTGGCATTTTATGACAATGGAACATTCTTTTACAACTGTAACCCGTAAGGGTGGGATGGAAGATACCCATCTCAAAGAGGCAAGAAAATCTTTGGCAGCAGGCTGGCCAACTTGGTGAGGCAGGCTTTAAACTGGAGGACTTGGGGAGCGGGGTACAAGATGGCAAAGCTCATGTTTTTGCATCCGGCTGGGGAATAGGCCAGGTCAACCAACGACAAAAGCTCCTTATCTACCTTCCAAGATGAGATCCAGAAAGCCAACCAACTCAAGGCTGGGTATGACTATGGTGGTTCCTCCTGCATACCTCCAGGGAAACCTTCCTGCTTGATTAAGTCTCTGAAATGCCTATACACCAATGCACACAACATGCAGAATAAGTAGGAAGAACTAGAGTTCTGGGTGCAGTCACAAGGCCATGATCTCATTGCAATTACAGAGATATAGTGGGATAGCTCACATACTGGAATGCTGTCATAGATGGCTATGTACTTTTCAGGAAAGACAGAACAGCAAGGTGAGGTGATGGAGTTGCTCTTTATGTGAGAGAGCAATTGGAATGTATCAAGCTCTGTGTAGAGGGGGGATGAAGAACGTATTGAAAGCTTATGGGAAAGACTTATGGGGCAGGCTAATACGAGTGACACTGTTGCGGGTGCTTATTACAGGCCACCTGAGCAGGAAGAGGAATTTAATGAAGCCTTCTACAGACAGCTAAAAGTAGTCACGTGATCCCATGCCCCATTGCTCATGGAGTGACTTCAATCACTCTGATATTTACTGGAAAGGCAACACAGCCAGGCACACACAGTCCAGAAAGTTCCTGCAGTGCATTGATTATAACTTCTGACACAGGTGGTGGAGGAACCAATGAGGCGATGTGTGCTGGTGGACCTACTAATGGACAAAGAAGACCTGATTGGGGACATGCAGGTTGGGGATAGTGAAGTTACTAAATGCCTTCTTTGCTTCAGTCTTTATGGCTAAGACCAGCCCTCAGGAGTCCCAGTCCCTTGAGGTAAGAAAGAGAGTCTGACGGAAGGAAGACTCTCCCTTGATCGATGAAGATTGCATTAGAGATCACTTAGGCAAACTGGATACCCACAAATCCATGGCCCCTGATGGGATCCACCCACATGTGCTGAGGGAGCTGGCTGATATCATTGCTATGCCACTCTCCACCATTTTTGAAAGATCGTGGAGAACAGGAGAGGTGTCTGAGGACTGGAGTAAAGCCAATTTCACTTCAGTCTTCAAAAAGGGCAAGAAGGAGGACCCAGAAATTTACAGGCCAGTCAGCCTCACCTCCATCTCTGGAAAGATGATGGAATAGCTTATCTGGAGGCCATCTCTAAGCATATGGAGGAAAAGAAGGTTATAATGAGTAGTCAACATGGATTCACCAAGCAGAAATCATGCTTAACCAGTCTGATAGACTTCTGTGATGATGTGATTAGCTGAGTAAATGAAAGGAGAAGGGCTTGGAAGTCCTGGTGGACAGTAAGTTAACCATGAGCCAGCAGAGTGCCCCTGTAGCCAAGAAGGCCAACAGAATCCTGGAGTGCCTTAAGAAGAGTGTGACCAGCAGGTCGAGGGAGGTTCTCCTTCCCCTCTACTCTGCCACAGTGAGGCCACATCTGGAGTACTGTGTCCAGTTCTGGGCTCCCCAGTTCAAGAGAGACAGAGAACTACTAGAGAGAGTCCAATGGAAAACTGCAAAGATTATGAGGGGCCTGGAACACCTCCCTTATGAGAAAAGGCTGAGAGGCCTGAGTCCATTTAACCTGGAGAAGAGAAGACAGAGAGGGGATCTTATCAATGTTTATAAATATCTAAAGGGTGGCTGTCAAGAGGATGGTGCTAGTCTCTTTTCAATGGTGTCCTGTGATAAGACATAGAATAATAGAAAAATAGAATAATAGAATCATTTAGGTTGGAAAAGACCTTTCAGATCATCCAGTCCAACCATAACCCTACTCTACAAAGTTGGCTGCTAAACCATGTCTCTAAGCACTACATCTACACAGTTTTTAAACACATCCAGGACTGGTGATTCAACCACCTCCCTGGGCAGCCTGTTCCAGTGCCTGACAACACTTTCAGTGAAAAAACTTTTCCTTATGTCCAACCTAAACTTCCCCTGGCACAACTTGTGGCCATTTCCTCTTGTCCTGTCACACGTTACTTGCGAGAATAGACGTGGGGCAATGGACACAAACTGGAACACTGGAAGTTCCATCTGAACATGAGGAAAAACTTTACTGTAAGAGTGATGGAGCACATGAATAGGCTGCCCAGAGAGATTGTCGAGTCTCCTTCTCTGGAGACTTTCAAAACCCACTGTGGTGGGTTAACCTTGGCTGAGCTCCAGGTGCCCACCGAGCCACTCTATCACTCCCCCTTTCCTTCCCCTCTCCCTCCTCAGCAGAGCAAAAAGAAAGGGGAGGAAAATAAGATGAGAAACAATAAGCAGTTTAATAATAATAGAAGCAAAGCCAAGCAAATACGCGCACAGAAGCAAAGGAAAACAAAGTTATTCTCTACTTCCCATCAGTAGGCAATGTTTGGCCACTCCCTGGGAAGCAGGGCTCCAAGACATGTAGCAGTTGCTCTGGAGGACAACGGAACGCACCCCCTGCCCTGCCTCCTCCTTCTCCCTAGCTTTATAGCTGAGTTGACGTCATATGGTATGGAATATCCCTTTGGTCAGTTTGGGTCAGATGTCCTGGTTGTGTCCTCTCCTAAGATCTTGCCCACCCCATCCTACTTGGGGGGTGAATGTTGGGAAGAGCCTTGGTGCTGTAAGAGCACTGCTCAGGAGCAGTCGCAACACGGATGTGTTATCAACACCCTTCTAGCTCCCAGCACAAAAACACTGCTGCTATGGGGAAAACGAGCTCAGCCAGACCCACTACACCCACCTTCCTGTTCAACCTGCTGTAAGGTGAACTTGTTTTAACATGGGGTTTGGACAAGATGATCTCCAGAGGTCCCTTCCAGCCCCTACCTTCTGTTACTCTGTGAAACTTTGCTATTCCTTCTGCTACCTTGAGCCTAGAATACTTAGAATCCAAGCTCAACCCATGAGATGAGTACTTCTGGCTTGTTACTGTGGAGGAAGGAGGCAGACAATGGTTCAGGTTGCCTTACATGTGTTATATATTTTGAGTTTAAAACAGCATATGGACTGGTATTTCTGAAACAGATTTTTACAGACTTCTTTTAAAATTCTGAATTCTAACAAAGTTTGAAGTTAACAGTTCTATTGCTTTAGAACTTTGTCTTTCGTCACCATCAAGTAAATATGCTTTGGTATTTTTTTCCTTTGCTAAATACTGTTGCTGGTAGAGTTAGTTGTTATGAGCCTCATTCATTTTGTACAGAATACTAAAAGGTTGTTGTGACATATCTGGCAATGACTATCAGGCAAATTTAACATTTCATTTATACTGTATAGTTCTTCCAAAGTACTATGTAAAGAGCATCATGAAAACAGTTCTTCACAGAAAAAAGTGTCAGACTAGTATGTGGCAGACCAGCAGAAGAAGATGAAACTCATTGTGTGAAATGCTGTTCAATAAAGGTTGAGAACATTTGATTTTTAGAGCTAATGAGCAGTAAGCTAAGAACAGAACATTGGATTTCAACACCTTTTACATCCAGCCTATATATGAAGCCTGGCAATTCTCAGATACAGCTGAAAATAACTCTTGGTTGGCTCAGATTATTTCTAGGGAGCTGAATGCGTTGCTAGTTATCCATGCATATCCAGCAACCATAATTTGCTTCAAAGTGCATGAAAAAAATATGAACTGTAAATAATAAAGATATGGGTATAAAAGTGTCCAACTGAAGCCTGGTTTCAAAATCAGTAAACAGTTTTAACATTTTTAATTTATGCAGCCTAATAAGGAGTAAAAATGATGGTGTAATTTCTGCAAATTTTATGTATTAGCTGATGATCTGTCACAAGACAGATACAAATACCGATCTTTTCCTCTCTCCTTTCCTCCTTTGGAATTCAGAATATGTCATGTAGTAATTCATAGGCACTTACAGTTCACAGATAATTTTTTTTAGGGAAACAGTATTTTTCCCTCATTTGAGTATTGATGGAGGTATATAAAAGTCTAATTCCATGTACTTACAGAAGAGAACACTATTACTCTATATGAAATCAACATGCAACTCTGGCAGAGAACACAATACTCTAATGTTTAATGAACTGACCTTTTTATTGTACAAACTCTACACTGGCCTCTGGGCATAATCAGATACAATTTATTAGAAAATGAATTCAGGTTGCTTCGGTTTGCTGCTTCAGTGGGTAATTTCTTACTATGACTAACAAAGGTATGGAGCACAAAATAAAAACTATATACTAATATGCTTTTTCTCAATTTAAAGCATACATATTTCTCAGAGGTAGAATAAGAATGCAGTAATAAAGCTATAACTCCCCACAGTGACTGAAATAAATAACGTATAAATGATGCATAAGTAGATAAGAAGCAGGTAGATTACAGCTATGAATGCAGTGAAGTGAAATGCTAGGATTGGCAATTTATTCATGTCCTATATTCGTCCTCTGTGGAATATGGATCAAATAATTCTAGAGAGTAATATTCATTTATATACAACACCTATGAGTTCCCTGAAGTTCATTTTTAATGACTGGCAGCATGGCACCCTCTGCTAGAAGCCCTTTTTGAAGTAATTTTCTCCAAGTCTACAGGAGTGAAGTTCATTCCTTTGCAGGCTTTCAGTCCATCCCTATCTGCTATATATCACAATTATGTACATAACATAGATTCTTGGGGCGGAGGAGGAGACATACAGAGCATTTCAGTTAGTTATTTTCAGTTGTGCAAATACTAACCATTTGCAGGCTGAAAGTGGAAAGCTCTTATGTGACATATAGAATGTCAATGGGAAAATAATAACCATGCTTCAAAAATATGCACTTTTCGTGATAAGTAATTTTAGGAATATCCTTTGGATGCATATTTTTCTTCATTTTTAAAAATATCTATCTTTGTATCTGCATAAAACTTAATACAATACATGAATTCTAAAACAGTGGTGAGGAATGTCCTTACTTTGATGCAACAGTACACAGTAAAGAGTATTTACGTTATAATATTTTCACATGTGGACTGTGCATGCATACATTTAATTAGGTATTAAACACCTGTTTACTTGGCTCTGCTGCCAGTAATTTCTCTTCTGAATCATCAGTTCAGAACAGATATCCATTAGAGAACATTCACCTAATTAAACTTTATAATCTATGTCTGAACTAGCAATGCTAGCCAGTCTTTACAGAGAATGAATAGATAGACATTTTTAGTACATGATTCATTGACGTGTTTTAGACATTCACATGAGGTGATTCATGTGTTAGGAATGCCTATTTCCTTCAATTAACTACAAAAAGAAGCTATGATGACTAATTCATATATATATGAAAGCAATGTGGATTTATTTTTGGTCAAAGACCTCCTACTTAATATGTCTGTTATAAAAAAAAAAAGAATTCTTATAAAACCAGGCCCAAATAATTCAAAATTTCCATGCACTGAGTTAAATCATATCTAGAAAAATGAATAATTGTCTTTCCGTCTGTGCAGAACAGATGATAATAGAAAAAAAAATAGTTCCTATGGTTGACATACTAGTAGGAGTAACAAAATCAAATCCCTCAGAGAGGGCAGATAGAAAAGAAGAAAGAATGATAGTGAGATAGGTGCATTATCCAGGTTTTCCAGGTCTATACTGGGGCTATTCTGGCATAGCATTTTTGGAGAAATGACTTCCAGACTCGATCCTCCCAGCAGTTTCTGAGGACTGAGTTTGAAAAAACACTTGACTGCAGTAAAAGGCAGTCATAACTCTATTGCCTGCACTCCGACCTCTTCTCTGCAGCTATCTTAGCAGAAAAAAGTTGGAGCGTGACCACATTTTTCCCTTCAGACTATGACCTCATATAATCCTGGCAAAAGAGGTTGTGTGTGCTCAGTTCTAGAAAAGGAACTGGGTAGATAAAGGTCCATGTCAGAATCTCTTCTGCAAACAACTAAGTTATGATATTTTCTTAATGGTTATACTACTGTATCTTGATTCAAAGATACACTCTTGGGACACGTTTGACTTCTGGGGCAGATTCAAGATGTAGTATACCTCTGAGTGTTGATCCTATAATTATTCAGACTGTTAAATTCAACACTTGAGTACCTTTGCACAAGCCCTGGTATTCTTTGCAAACAAAACAAAACAAAACAAAAAAACCCTCCCTCCAAAAAACCCACAAACAAACACAATTATAAAAGAACAGCAAACAACAGTATAACAGAAGATGAAAGACGAGTCAGGATTAAGGAAGGATATCTGCCTGAGAATCAAGGTGCTCCTTAAGCACCTGAAAATTTTAAGCAAAAATTAAAAATTAAAATATTGTGTACTTGAGAAAAATCAAAGGAGTGCTACTCTATTTATTTTTGCATTTTCTTATGTGAACCATGATAACACATCATGTGACATTTTCCTTGTGTACCATGACATCCCCAGTGGGTGTGGAGAGACCCTGAATGACATCAACCTCAGGACATTAAATTTCTTTGGGAGACAGAACAGATGCATGAAGAATCAAACCACAGCTTCCAGCAATACAGACAGATGACTATTCCATGGAAATAAAATTTTTGTTATTTTCCTAGTCTACTTATTAATATTTCATTTAACTGAAAAATCCAGTTTTCTACTGAACAACTGTTTTTTGTAACTGGTGTTATGGTAAATGCAATTCCTCTAAGGCATTGTCAAAACAGCCACAAAAATATGTTGCAAAATAATTGGCAGAGGACCAAGTGTGCAATACTGACATGTAGTAGGTACCTCTGTGTAGAGAATGCTCTGGGGAGACCTTACTATGGCATTTCAATATATAAAGGGAGCTTATAAGAATGATGGAGAGAGGTATTTTTACCAAGGTTTGTAGTGACAGGAAAAGGGATGATGGTTTTAAACTGAAAGAGGGTAGATTTAGATTGGACATATGGAAGAATTTTTTTGCAATGAGAGTGTTGAGCCACCAGACCAGGCTGCCTGTGTAAGTTGTGGATGTCCCATCATTGGAAGTGTTCAAGCTCAGGCTGGTTGGGGCTTTGAGCAACTTGGTCTAGTGAAAAGTGTCCCTGCCTGTGGCAGTTGGGTTCAACTAGATGATCTTTGATCTTTGTGATTCTATTATTTTGGTCTCTGCAACTGCCAATGAATGCAAAGTCAAGCCAATTAAGTGTCTATATTATGGCAGGGAAGTCTCTCTAATGCAGGATACAAAAAGCTGGAGAGTTACTTCAAGATAAGTAACACTAAAACCGAAAAGACAGCATTTTTGAAAAAGATCTGTCTGTCGAAAGTATTACATTTCTTATCAAGAGTTATTCTTATATTTTGATTTCTATAGCTTTCTTTAACTTTCCTCAGTGTTACAAAATCTTTCCAAATGCTTTGGAACTGTGGGATACTTATTATCTTTACAACACATTTCTATAACTTTTATTCATTTGTTTTTGTAGGTTTTCTTAGATTTCTTGAACATAGAAACTGTATTTCATATATGAACACACTACATTCCACTATAAGTAATTTGCATTAATTTGTGTTTTTAGAAAAATTTTTTTACTATTCCTTTATATTAGTCTCCTTCTAAATAAACAAAATGAAAGTCTTATACTTAATAATGAAAATTTTGGTTTTCAGTTGTCAGCTTAATGACTGCAGTAAATTTGAAGCAAACAAGCAGATTATTTTCACATGTTTATGGGCACACACCTTTGTCAGGGAGATTCCATTATATTTTTCTTTCAGTAGCAAAATATAAAGAAGTTCTTTCCTCCTTCTTCCTAATGTCTTGGATGATATTAAAGACTAGATTTTGTTATCCACATATGTGCCCCTAGTAATATTTCAAACAGCATGTAGAGACCATATACGTGCTATTTATTTTTTGTATCCACTGGATGGAAACAGTTGCCTGAAATCCTTTCAGCTTGTTGCAATCCAATTCTTGTTATGGGTAAAAGGAAGTTAGCTTATAAACAAGAAATTAATGTTAGTCTAATTAAACTATTAAGAGTCTAAACTAAGAAATGATATTTCAATATATATGATTGAAATTATATGTATAAAAACTTTCAACTATCTAACTTTTCCTGTGGTGTTATGCTCACCTTTATACCGCCCCTCTGCACATTAATATCCAGGGTTTCTACATGGGTAGGGGATATATGTCAAGTCATCATGAGCAGAATTCCTTCACTGGGAATAGGATGATGTTGACATAGACGGTTTCTTCCTCCTTGCTTTGATATAAGCTGGAGTAATTTTTATGTGTTTGTTACAATATAAGCCCAGATCTTTATTGGTCTGCAATTTCACATTTTCATGCAAATTTACTATAGATGACGTGATTTGCATTTCTTTTCTACATGAACTTTCTTTCTGTTACGTGTAAAACTTTTTACTTGGCTCTCAAGGCTGCATTGTTTGTATGACCAGTAACTGACTATTGTTGAATTGTTTGTAGCCCTTGGGCTTCCAGTGTCATCTGCTTGTACTTTCAAGGCCTCTTCAAGGCATGTCATCCTGAGCCTTTATTCCCTTGCATTGCATTTTTATTATTGAGTCACAGATAATTCACTCTACATTGAATTGCTGCTTGCTATAATCATCATTAGCTACCAAAAAAAGCCCAACTGACAAGTGTTATACACACAATTGCACAAAGCTAGGCAAAAGGTAAATCAAAGTAGGTAACAGTCCCCTGGCTGTTTGATTATTACCATTACAACACAAAAAAATTCTCCAGGCAGGCCAAGTCTGACAAGTCATGAGGCCTTTAGTAATAGCTTAAACCAAGGCCTGCGGCCTACTTCAAGCAAATAGCAACTCCTTATTTGTGGGCTAGATATCTGCATATAAAATAGTACTCACGAGGAACCTGTGTCTCTCAGGAGAAGTAGTCATGGATAGGCAGGACCCTATGTTGTTATGCATGTCATTAGACTCTTTTAAGTGGACAACTCAACTGAGTGTTTAAGGTCATGTTGCATCTGGGAATGAGAAGATTAATTACCTCAAAGACCAATTTTATATAAGACAAAGAAATCACTAACCTTTTATATTTTCACTTTAAAGTAATTCATTCCTTTAAATATCAAATTAGTGTAAGAACGAAAGGTAGAATAATTTAACTAGTTTAAAGATATAGAGTAATACACTCATTTTAAAATTACAGCTAAAGTGATTAATTTGGTACTCCAGTTCCTTGTAAGTTATATGAAGCAGGAATAGATACAATAGTTTTTGTAGTCTGGTAATAGGTAATAGGTTATCTTGAATTGTAGGCTATGTCTACTTTAGGAAGTAATGTGGCAGAGTCAGAGCAGATCAGTAGACTGAAAACTTTAGGATGCTGTAATCCTGTATGTACAATACAGGCATGTACTGGTTTAGCGGCAGGGCTTGGCGTTTGCAAGCACCCTGGGCTACTTGGCTGCCACGTGGTCACTACTACATCCCCCCCACCATGGACAGAAAAGAGTTTCAAAATGCCTTTTTGAGTTGAGATAAGGAGGATTTAGTACAGTGACAC
>JAVSBS010014842.1:47360-65726 GCA_033124195.1 Coracias cyanogaster | reverse complement strand
TCTCCCTAGCACAATCGGTCTTTATGTCGAGATAAGAAGCTAGAAAGCAGCTATGAGATGTGTACATACTGATTGATGCGGTCCACCCACTGGGGTCCCAGACCACTCCACAGCCACAAATACATTCATTTTTCACTGTGGCACTACCCAAAAGGCACTTATGGCTCAGAACCGCTACATCAACCTAAACCTAACCCAAACTTCATTGTAAAAGAGCTAATTGAATTCAAACCAACTCACTGCAAAAATAATCAATTTTTTGGGCTCCGCAAATGCACTGGATGTAAGGAAATTAAATGTGTTAATGTTTTAAATCTGTACAGATTGTGCATGCCAGAGTGGTAACCAAGTGCCACTCTGCTTTTATTTTCTGCATATCTATCCTCATTATGGGCCTTACCTGAACCCAAGGTAAATTAACCTGTACCCAGAACATCCACCCCCAATACATCTGTCTCAAAAATTAACAGAAATATTGCCACAAGAAACTTCTAACACCCTCTTGGAATGTGCTTGGCCTGCTTGCCTACTTCAGTGCTGGTTATCAAGTCTGTCTTCACTAGTCAGAGTGGTAAGTCTATCCTACAGCACAGTTATTAGGAGTTTTACCTTTCCAGAACACTAAAAATATAATTAATCCAGAATTAGCATGCACTACTTCTATTTTCTAGAGTCAGCATGCTCCCAGGTCTGAAAAAACTCTTGCCAGTTGCTTCAGATCAACAGTTCAATCTCACTCATCCATACTGTGGTGAACTGCAAGCCTACAAGATCAGAAGTGGGCCCTGTGCTGTCAGGATAGTCTTTGTAGAGCTGCCACTCACCAGGCTGAGCTTTTAAAAAAGAGCCAGTCATCATAGACTAAGCATGGTGTCGGCACATGGAGAACAACTCTGTCCCATAGTAACTTATCTAGGGAAGAATATGCTTATTGTAATCTATACCCTATTACAAATTATCTGAAATCTTATCCAACATTAGAATCACTCATAACAAGTGTTTTATAAACAACTGGCAAAGATTAAAAGAAGCTCAAGACCATATTTACTCTCTGTGCTGTGTACAACTTTAGTTGGCCCATTATTGCATGTTCAGGTTGAGTGGCTGACTGTAGGTCTGCCTAGTCTGTCAAAGACAGAAAACTTCATGGGTTATGCAGTAGAAGATCAGAGAAGAAAGAAGACCTTAGGAAAAAAAGGTTAGATGCTCTTAGAAACAGAAGGTATATCTGGGAAACACTAGTATATAATGTTTTGTGGATTTATCCCTCGCTTTGTGAGACAAGGTGTGAGCCAGACGTAACAAGGTGTTTTTCTCCAGTTAAAAAAAACAAACTCACACTGTTTGGCATAACCCCCAGCCAGAACTTGAGTGAACATAGGCCTAGCACTATTCATGGCCCCATTTGTATCTTTGGATGCAAGCATAAGGCTTTTCCTCATCTATAGTTAAATAATTTAAGCATAGATGCCTTGACCAAAGAGTCATTTGTAATCAACTTTGTTAGAAAGATATCTCCCAGCTCTTGTGCTGTATTTCCACAACCACTTCAACATAGGTGAGACATATCGTTTCACTGACCACCCATATTTGCAGCTTTATTTACTGCTGAAACTCACTGAGATTTGGGGCTCTGGTCATTGGGTTTCTTGTAGGCACATATGCATATGTATACACACACATACTTAGTAAGCTCAGCTTTGCAAATCAATTGTACTTCACTTAAATGAGCTATTGCTATCACACCACTGCTGGCTGGTAAAAAGCTGGTCTTATCCACTACAGCAGCTGTCATTTCTGCTGTATGATCTCCTCCTACTAGCTTTCAGTCACTTAGATGGGAGGTTTTCTCAACTGAAACTCATCAACATGGCTGGAGAACCATCCAAGTCAACAGTTGTCAGCAATCTTTATGCCTACAGTTCCCTTGTGCCTCCAGTACCCTTGTGCTTTGCTTTCATCTTTCTCTCAGGTTCAGCTGCTCCCAATAATTAGCCAACAGAATGACAAAGCAGTTAAGGCAATTCAAAGGCCAACTGACACACTAAGAGGAAGTCCAGCCGTACGTTCCCACTACTTCTCTGCCACCATCTGACCCCTCAGCAAGTAGGTTAGAAAGCCACCCCAACAAACAAAAGAATGCAGTAATCTTCCCCAAGCTAGCTCGTGGTAGGATTAAATAAGCATTAGTGCCAAGAGAAACACAAAGGCAGGCTGGGGAGGAAGGAAGTAGGAACATCCCTTTCAGCAGGGGTTAGCCTTTTGATTGGCCTTATCTGCATTGTCATGCTGCAGTTGGAGGGGTGTGCTTCAGGAGCAGCTGAGCAGACTTAACAGCTTTCTGATGCCAAAAGGAGCAGTCCCATTCTCCTCTCCCTCACATTCCAGCTCTGGCGTGTGTATGACCCCTCAGTAAACTGACTCATTAATCCAGCAGAAAGCTATTTGGATTTTTGGTTGAGTTAGTTTGGCAGTGGTTTAGTGAACTGAATTGGCTCAGGGAGGGATCAGAGAAGCATCAACTAACAAAACAAGAAGCAGGGCAAATGGACAGCCAGGAGAAGGGAAAGACACAGTGCAGACTCTTCGGCAACAGCCAGCAGGCAGGTCAGCTCAGCCATTTCATCGCACTGCACTCCCAGCCACCTGGCTGGCAGCTAGCCAGCTATAGCTTTCCAAAGGAAAACAAGCCAAGAAGGATGTTGTTCTACCTACCCAACTAGCAGCTCTTCTCTTTGGAACTACCAGCATCCTGCAGCACATATTAACACCTGCTAGTCATAGCAGGCTAAAATTTACTGTCCAGCACACCTTAACTGAGATAGGGTCAGTTAAGATTCACCATATCTGCTAAAATAGCATGGCTCAGCTCCATCACCAAGCCTTCTGCTTCAAGACTTGTTTCCTCTCTGTAGCCCTCAGCCCCTTGCAGCAGTAGGGTCAGAAGCTCTCCCTCACTGACGGCCACAGGAACTGGCACTGCCTCTCTTAAACACGTTCTGTTGCACAGCCCTGTTCTCTTCCTGCCTTCCACATGTAGCTGCAACCAGCAGCAGGTGCCTGACGCCTCAGAAGAGGGGCCATGGTGCTGCTCTGCCAAGGCACAGTCCCTATACATAGTGTGCAGAAATTTCAAACACACATTGTCACTGTTTATTGGATGACTTGAGTTTTCCAGGTTATAAACCGCTTAGTTCAGTTCAGAACTGACAAGCAAAGGGGATGGGAAACAAGTGCCCTTAGACGGTCACCTTTATCAGGTCTGAAAATCTGATTATGCTTTTGTATCAAGTATTTTTTTGTATTAAGTGTTAAATGTTTTTATTGTGGTACGGAGAAACAATCATTATGACACTGCATGTACTCTCAGTATTTATGGAACAGATGACATATTAAATACTATCTCTAGATTACATTTTGACCCTTCAAACATCTTAAAAATTGTCATTACAAGAACATTAAACAGAAAAAAATCAATAAATATGCAGATAAGCAAATGACAAGGCCATCACAGATCTTTTCTTAAACACATTTGATAGAAAGTCATGAAATGAAAGAGAATTAATATTTTGAAAAACAGTCTGAAAATTAAAATCTTTTAGTTCTGCAGTAACTCTAGGAATGTATTACGAAGTTAGGCAGCAATCATATGCATAATTAAAGAAGTGATTATATGTATATTTATACCATCAATGCATAATCCTCAATTTGTTTAACGTAAAACAGAACATCAAGGAAACGAGAATTTAAATTCCACTTGTTTAATATGGAACATTAAGTACACAAAATATTGCTTGTAATTTTAAAGTGTATAACTTGAATAAAATTTCAAGGTGGAAAATATTTGGGAGGAAGTAATGAGTGAAAAAAAGGGAAAATATTAATGTTATGTTTAATGAACAGAAACTTCAGTTTTAATAATTACGGAGCGGTATGCTCCCGTTTCAAATACTTAAAAAGAAAGTAATGCCAATTAACAAGGCATCTCTTCATTCTATACAAACAAGACAGATGTGAGGGTTCTTAAGTATTCACACAGAACTTTTGTCTGTCTCTAGCATATCGGCAAACATGCACAGTCATCTCCCTTTCACCATATATGTCTCTAATAACCATCATCTCAGAAACATTTGCCTATATTCAGATTAATAACAGGATGTATTCTGTGTTTGAGATGAGAAACAGGATTTCTGTATTATACATTTATTAGGACATTGAATGTGATTAAGAGGTTTTCACCTCCTTTGTGCCCTCCTACCCCAAACAGGGAGGTTTGGGAAAATACAGTGGACTCACTGTAGAAAGGAATGAAAACACTCCCTATTTGCTGAGAAGGGTCTCCGTGAGGTGCTGCTGAGGATCCGCCAAACCTTCCTCACAGACTGGAGAAGCCATGGTCAAAGCTCCGTAATTTTGAGAAAAGGTGATCTCTGCTTCCTGCTAAGCATCAAATTTCATGATCCCAAACATAGCAACACCAAATCATTCTTCCTTCAATCTCAGCCAAGAGCTGTGGCAAAGATTATTCCTTCTTTTTTTTTTTTTCTCACAGAGTGTAGAGCATACTCATCTATTTTGATAACAGTATTTACAGTGTTTTCTTTTAGTCTCTTTAGAAATGTTACCCAGCTGTCTTGAAGGCAGCCTTTTTTATATTTGATTGGCAGCACTCTGAAGACCAAATATTGAGCTGTTCTAAGAAGGAGTTAAAGAGCTATCATTGTAAATATAATGCTCTGTCTTACCAAGAGTTCTGTGGTTAATTGGATACCAGAAATAGATATTAGCCCATATTGTCAGCGTTGTATGGACTTGATAGGATAAGGAGTCATCTGTCATCAAAATTAAAGGTATTATAGAACTTTCTGCACTCTTAGTTCTGTTGCCTAAAGGATTCCAGCTTTCCACTGATCATTCAGCAATACTTCTGTGCAGAGATACCTGCTATAAGGTACTAACAGTCATCTGCTTCTGAGCAGAGAGGAAATAATGCTATGTACAGAATGTGTGTACGTCCTGGTGAAGGAAAAAAACCCCAATATTCAGTATTCCTTACTTTTCACAGTTAGTGCTAAAAAAATGACACATATAGTGATGTTAAAGTTGTAATATGAAGGATTAAGATGTGTATGAAATTTTTATTTATGCAGCATGAGTTAATCTTTGAAAGTACTGTAACTTAACATTTAACATCACATCCATATTCAATTATGTCACATGAATTATGTTACTACCTTAATCTTTATTCAAACCATTACTATTTGTGCCACAGTTGCAGAAAAATTCATTTTAAAATACTCGCTAAAACTATCTAAATACTCTAACTTTTCTTATTTATCCATGTTGAGGAGTTTGAGGAGAGCAGCTAATACTATATTATTGCCTTGTATTATAGGAAGAGAATATCTTTATTAATTGCTTGCTTAGCATTGTATGATTCCTCTGATTCAAAAGTGTTATTCAAATTAGTCCCTCTGGTTATCATTAGAACTGTGAGAGCCTGAAAAGTCAAAGCTGTACTGCCAGCCAGTGTCACTGACAGCTGCAAAAATGGTAAGTTGATAGAACTAATAAAAGTATTTTTGCACAAAGAAGTGTTATTTTTATGTAAACATATAAGCAATGTTAACCAAGTTTATAAGCAGAAAAATAGGAAAAGCCATTTTGTGATAGGATTTATAAAGTTAGACAGTCATTACCAAAAAAAAAGTTGAAAGTTTTTGTCCTCATTTTAAAATATATTGCTTTAATCATTAGAAAATGTGGATATAGTGAAATAACTGATATTTTGTTTATCCATTACATGTTAAAAATATTTTCAAATGAGCTCATGTGGAAATCTTGTCAGTACCCCGTTATGACATTTATTTCTTAAACTGTCTTATTAATGTACTTGATTTCCTGTATGTTATCCTATATATTACATCATCATGGTTTATTCATAAGCAACACACAACTCAAAGGCATCTCAAAGTGCACTGTGACTGTACGGACAGAGAAGACAATGACAATCTGCAGAGTGTATACCCCCAAGGAGTGATATTGCATGTTATGGTTTATAGATTCTGCCAAGAGTCTGAGTTAGAGCTCTGCTGGTTCCTTTGGAAGAGAGTATTCATCTTTGCTCCTGATATTTTTCTTTTTGTTACTGTAGTCTGAAAAAAATCTATATATCCTCAGTAAAATATTGCTGTAGCTGTTGTGATTCAATCCACTTCTAAAATTTGTCATCATTCAGCCATCTGTCCCTAGAAATCATTTATAATAATAAAGTATTTCATTACGTAATCTTGCCTAGCAAAAATTTATGGGATTGTAAAACCAGTTTTCACAGAGAACAACCCCTGAGATGGTCTTAGGAACAGTGAACTCTATGGCATGAACTGTTACTAACTCGTATGTATTTCTAATGAAGTAGCCTGTTACTAGCTCTGATAAGTCCTGCAGAAAATAAAGATATGGTTCTATTTCAGTCCTATTGTAAGGTCTTACACTGAATTTAAAGAATCTACCTGTCTTATGCTGGCCAGTTCTTTTAGACCACATTTCTTTTGAGAATAAAATTTACAAAGCCTGCAAATTCATAAATAAATCAATAATTACAATGCATTATAAAATGTCATTTCATTTTGGTAACTATTATTTAATAACATGAATTACACTTTTCAAACACTGCTTTTTATATTAGCTACCCTTGTGGATTATCTTTTAACGAAAGGCAATCTGAGTAAGACGAAACTACATTGCAAGTCTCTTCTATTAAGCCTGTACTGAGAATTTTTATGTGCCAGTTTTGGAGTGTTCAGATTAGCAAAACATGGACTACCAATGCTTTTACAGCAGTTAGTGAATATCATCTTGAAGTAAAGAAAAAGAAGAAGAAAAAGATTACATAAAATACTTACATTTATACTAAGAGAAAAGAAAAGCAAGTTCTTTTCAGTGTTACAGTAGTCTTCTTGAAAAATTAACATGAACCAGTCCATCCTTTTAGTCATACTTATTTTAGAAATACCATTTTGGAAAATCTCAGAATAGATACCTGATGCTAAAGTTGTTGAAGACAATTGAAGAAAATTTTTATTTCTATTAAATGACAGAATTTTAAAAATAATTTGTAAGAAACAAAACATGTTCAGACTATTGTAAGGTAAAAAAGCAATATTAATTGACATATATTGCAACACTCAATGGCATATAGTGTGAAGAGTTACACTAGATCTGTGTGAACTCGTTCGTCAGTCCTGTCACTTCAGTTTTAAGATGTGTTATCTGGAATGATTTACAGGTACAAGGGACTAAAAAAGAAGACATCACCATTTCACACCAAAGAATGTTCCAATTATACTCTGTTACCTGTCTTAACAATTTATAGTTTCAACTATCTAAAGTACGGGGCCAAGGTTCTGTATTGTTAATTGATATGGAAATTAATCTGGTAACATACTTTGCCATTTTTTAGGATATTGAGTGTAATAGGACGTCAATATTTAGCAACTGTATAGCTGACTAATATCTTGAAGTAGGTTGGAAGTGTCTACTCTGAGCACACATGGTACTTTTGTTTATAGTTTCTATACTGAAGGCATTTTTCATCAAAACGGTTATATACATTAAACTGTAAGTTTAAAAGATGACAAAATGTCTAAGTGAACTGGCAGGAGGTGTACTTTCCTGAATATTTCACAGTTAGACCTGTGTTATATATAACCATGAATTGTTTTATTCTATGTAGATTTCATTCTGTTTCTCTTTTGATTGTACATATCATTTAAATTCAGACCAATACATCTTATTTGGGAAAGCTGTAAAAGTATTAAACAAATATTCCCCAAAGTATCATAGGTCATTGCTAAAAAAATTATTTTCCCATACCAAAGGAAGGTGTCACTTCCATGCCTTCTACATTCAACAATGTACGAACCCTGAAACAAACCAGATCATTTGAACCATCAAGGCACGCTACTGAGAACCACAGACATTTTCACTGACTTCTGATCCCAGGAGTCTTATATGTTGTTACAGGAACGGTAAGGCTCAAGTGTGAGGTTCTAGGAGAGAAGAGCTACCACTGGATTCACAGGATGCCATGATTTTGTGAATGTCTTATGTACACATAAGCATACACTCAAATTACATGAAGTCACACACTCTGTAAATTACTCCATGAAATGTTGTCATGAATAATCTGTTATCATTCTTCAGTGGTGAAGATCTTAGAATACATGTAGACGTAGACTTTATTGTCTCATCCCAATATGATGACAAGAAGGAATCATTCCTTCAGCAAACTTCATGCTAGCAAGCACCATGTGCTAAGGAGTCCACAGTTTGAACTCACAGTCCATGTCAGAAGCAGCTTTCAAACAGAATAGCTGTCTAGAAAAATGAAGACCTAATGTGTTCACAGTAGATCATTCCCAAGGCACCCTATCTCAGGCTAAACTCACTTCTACAGAAACATTGCACAAACCTGCTAGAAGATAAAATTTTATGGAAAATAAAATTGATTGTTCCATTGATAGTTAGACTGACACATTCTTAACTTTTATTCATCATCTGGTCACAAGTTAAAGATATTATCATGTTACAGTGCAGGTAAACTTGAATCATTCCATAGGTAAAATGCAAAGATTTGTTTGAAGAACTGTGGGCCTTTCCTTGATATAGAGTCTTGTAGAAAGGGATTCTGCTCATCTTAATCAACCAGACAAAAGTATATAGCACAAGGAAAGTATTTTCCATTTATGGATAGGGGGGAAAAAAGTCTATTTGAAAAATATGGAATGACACGGAGTTTTTTCGAGTTTTGTAGTTACCACTTTGTTACTACTGCACTAGAGTAACTTTTGCTGAAATTTAAAAAAAAAGAAATCAAAGTTAGGAAAGAGTATGCCAATAAGGCAAATAGAAGGAACTTACTATACATGCCTTAAATGCCTCCTGTCTTTTCTAAAGAGCAAAATGTAAATATGTGTTGTAAATAATTTTCTTTTGGCAAAAAAATATTTGTTCTCTTTATACATTCTCTTTATATGTAAGGCAAAAATGGTCTTCTAACTACCACCAAAGAACTACCACTCTTTCATTGTGTAGATCAAAAAAAACCATGTAAGAATCAAACTCTTTTCAGGCTCCTTCTTAATTTACAGATATCACAGGAATTTTAGTGCCTGAAGAATTTTTCAGACTGGCATACACAGAGCCTTAATTTCACTACCCTCTGTGTGGTCTCCCAGTGTGTTTCCTACTTGTTGTCTATGACACTACGAGGTTTCTGATTACCTTCCTTAACTTATTGTTTGAGGTATATATTGTAATATGAAAGTCTAACACTATACTTTTCAGCCAGCATATTGTGCATGACAGTATTCAATTTATTTGGTCACCATGCTCAATATCACCTTCCTAGCCCTTTGCTAACTGGGAATTTCCTAGTAAAACATGTACAGGTTTCATCCTCCAAACAGAGGGAACATTGCTATGAAGTCACAGAACTGCTCTGTAAAGCAGTGTCTACATGAGCAGCCATTTCCTTATGTGCAAATAATGTGCTCTGAGGAAAATAGAGAGGGGTCAGTTGTTGAATTCAGAAGTGTATTGTCAGAAATATGCTGCAGTTGGAACCTGACTTAACTTTCACATAATTTTAATCATACTTTAATCAGCCTTTCTTTAGCATCATAAAACTGAGGAAAAGCAATTCTCAAATGTATAGCGGAAATGACAGATGACTTAATGAATCTGAAAATTGTAATTGTTATTCAAAGGTTTTTTTTCTCATCCCAAGTAACACTCTTGTGAATACCTGGGTCTTGTTTCTCAAAGTTTCCTGTCTTAGCTTCAACGGAGTCCTGACATGAATAGTTTTTCCACAGCACACTGTTCAATTGAATTAATTAATCCCACTCGATTACTAAACTACCACTAATTCAGTTTAAGCTTTCAATGTGACTCCATTAGGGAAAAAGTTAAATATATAGTGTAAAAATTTACAAACTTCTCTTTTACTTTGAAAGTGGTAGACATTCTATATAGCAGAAATCAATGAAACTTTTGGAGCAACTATCCAAAGTTTGTATTTCTTGTGTCCCATTATAAACCATATTGTCAGGTTTGTGACTGAGGATATTCTGAATATATGAGATAGTTTCAGAGCATTTACTTCATTGGTGATTGGTCACCCAAAGATCACAGACTGTGAACCACTACCCTACAGAGTTTTATTTATATAAATGTAATTTCTATTAAATTAGACTACCATACCTACATTCTTGATAATAAAGGGAACCTGGCACTTTTAGGATCGGTGGACTCATGTGTATATGTGTTCAAGAGGGTAGCCTATGATACTCTTTATGGTGCCAGCTGCAGTAACAGCCTCAGTAATGGAAGAGCAAAGTGTTCTAAGATTTACTATCACATATCTCTGGGGATAAAAAGAAGGATATTTTTAAGACCAGGAGACAAAAATTTGCAAAAGCAAAACCACCAGAGCATGGATAGGATAAATGCACAGACAAACAGAACAAAAACAGATAAAGGAGAAAGTCACAAAAGAAAACAAGACAGATCCTGTAAGTAAAATTTCATAGCTTAGGTAGCACCTTCACAGCTGATTGGTGTTTGTCATCAAGTGTCTGTGGACACAAAAAGCAAGATAATAATCTTGAAAGAATATGTGGTCTTATATTAGATGTCTAAATTTTGCAGGCTCATTCTGCAAGGGAATTGCTTGTTTGAGCAAAACTTCCTAAGAAGACAGTGCTGTGCTTTACAGTCTGGTCATATGCAGGAAAAGCCTTAAGCTCCTTCAAGTGCCCAGCCCTGCAAATTGTCAAAGTCCATTTCAGACGAGCTGTGGTGTATGAGGCGTGTTGCAACTGCTTCCTGTCATGCTGTTTCCCAGTCAGTTTTAGAAGTCAGCCAATATGGTGTGCTATCTGAAATGCTATAGTAATTATGTGTTATTTACAGTAACCAGAATTGGCACATGCATGTCTGAAAGTGCTGGCTAATAACCAGATTTCTTTAGTGCACTGTAGGTTGCTTCTGAACACTCAGGAGAGTACAGATAGAGAATGTTAACAAGGAAATGAGAGGTCTATTTTGCATCCTTCTAGATGTGACTTCCTGTAGGCATGTCTAGATACTATACACAGACAAATGTGAAGGTCTACAAGGTTGCCTGGAATACTTTTGGAAGCCTATAAGCTAGACAGTACATGAAATTGCCACACATGTGCTGCCTGAAAAAGCAAAAGCTGAATATGACAACTGAGAGAGTCAGCAGATAAGCACTAATAGAGAAAGCGCATAGGCTGAAGTGAGGTCCTTGAGTAAGAATGGATAGTGAAAGAATTTGAAAGAGTACATGTATAGAGAGAGTTGCAGGTGAAACCATAGCTCCAGGAAAGACTGGTAAATCTTAAGGTTAATTTGTTTAGTGAAGGTCAGAAATTTTATATAGTTAATGGTAATACTGAAAAGGCAGTTTGAGAGAAACCAGTGGAAGCAGCCGTTGCCCAGTGGCACTGAGGACAACGTAGATTTCCAGGTGATGTACCACTGAAAAAATGCTTTTGTATGGGAGAGGTACATAGTAGGTACTAGCTACACTAACCATTGAGCAGTGGTAACAGCAGTTGCTGTCTGAAATCCCTTCCAGGGCAAATACTACAGCTTCCTATTGTTTTCTTCTTTTTCCTTGTCAGCTCTATGTCACCACAAACTCTCCTGTCCTGAATGTACTCAATACAGATATCATAACCAATTATAAATAAAGACAGGTTTTATTGTGTTTAGGTAGAATATCAGATTATTTCTTTCTTTGACAAAGAAACTCCATTTATTTTTTCTGATGCAATCTATGTTCTGGAACATATGTGTTGCTGTTGCAAGCATGACACCATTTTGGTTGTACTTCAGAGGTGTTCACTTTGCCAGCTCTAATGCAGTTTTTAACAGCTTGTCTTTTTGTGACATATTGCAATTATGCCAAACTATGTAATCACTTATTTCACATTGAAGTTTCAAGTTTTTCTATGATACGCAGCCTTGAAACTTAAAATTCCACTACTCAGTAAAGCAATTAACTGCCTTCTGGGGGTGAGTTTCACACAAAAAAATAATGTTTATTCTTGAAAAAATTAATTTAATGAACACAGCTCCAGAGATGTTATCTCCATCTCACTGAAGTAGGTGGGAGTTTTGCTACTGACTTCAACTGAGTCAGGCTTTTGCCTCAGGACAAGCTGCTTCTCTAATGAATAATAATGAATGACTAAGGAAGAAAAAGCTATGGACTGTCTTGCTGAAAAAGTCCACTTAAAAGTTTAGTACATACCTTTTCTTTTCAGGCTCTTGATCTTACATATGCTTAAGTTGCTCCCATGTTTTTGGATGTGGCCCCATGGCCTGTTAAACAGTCAGAATCCATCATTTGGTTGGTGAAAGTAGTGTGTGGGCTGCATAGATATGATTTTTGTTTATCCTGAGAAGCAAAAATTTTATAAAATGAAAATAAAAAAGTAAATTACTATTTCAAACTCCTACTCAAAGATATCAAATTATGAAGTAGTTTGCTGCATTTCCCAGCACTGAAGTCAAATCCCATGAGAATTTTTTTATAAAGCAGAAATATCTATGAAACTTCTAATATTAACAGAATAAAAATGTTTTCCCCTTAGATGTGGAGGGAACTTAAAACATGAAAGGTTAACAAAAATTAGAGAAGCAATTTTATTTCTTGGTAGAAAAGTCCAATACAGGTTAAAATGGTTTATTACCTATCATTCCTTGGAGATCTATTGCTTTTGGAAAAGTATAAAAGAGCTTTTGAAAAAGGACAAAATTGTGACCCATGTACAACACAGAAGTGAGATTAAGTAAGTAGATTAAGGCACTTGCATCATATCAAAAGAAGTTTCTGATTATCAGGTTTAGATGGGGACCTAGTTTCCTGGCTGCATACTTTGCTTTTACTTCTATTTATTCAGGATTCTTGGAGACAAATTTTAGTGACTTGAAATTTGAAATGACATAGATACTTTGTTTTGCGTGTATGGCTTGAAGTTATTATCTTGCCTCAGTGTCTTTCCTTTAAAATAAAAGCGGTCATCCTGCCTAATCTCTGTATTTATTCCCAGGGTAGAATTCAGATCTACCCTGCTATATCCTGTTTCAAAGAGCTGTTAGGATAATTAAAATAAAACTGAGGAATCTAATTATTTTTAACATGACACAAACAAATGGATCAAACTGTTAAAAATAGAGTTTGAGACACACAAGAACTAAATTTTGTAAAAAAATATGTACCCTGCAACATTTGATTTATACATGTCTAATATCTTAATTTCTCTTTTAACTACAAAATAGATGTTTCAGAAGAGTAAGCCCCAAATATGCACACTTCATAGAGAATTCCAAAGAAAATATGAACTTCATCATGAGGTTGTCTTTGAACTTCTGACCCTCTCCAAGACTTAGTTACCTAATTCAATACATCAGGAGGATGTTTTTCACTCTATGCATATCATCTTGACCCACTGATAGGACTTGGATAGAAGAATGCAATGAAACAAATGCAATCCCAACCTGTGTTTATATAAATGCTTAATGACTAGAGCAGTACCCACATAAAATATAGGAGACTTTGCTCAATTGCCCTTCTTTTCCTGGTATGGGTAAAACTATCAGTACCAAAGGTCCATCTGTAAAAGAAGGAATGAAGCCATAGAGTACATAATTTTGTAACCCAGCCAGTAGGTATTATTCTAGAATGGGAAATCTTGAAGAATTGCAACTATTACGTAGCTTCTGCATTTTCATTGTATCATTCAATGCAAAATAAGAAACTTGGCTTCAGGAACTGAAACAAAATATTCCCACTCAGAGACCATGCAACCACATTCTTTCCTCCTTGCTTGTCTTTTCTAGCATCATGAATTCTCCATTTCCTTATAGTGACCCAGTTTATATCTACCCAGTGGCCTAGGTTCATCAAGATGAATTAAAGGAGATAATCATCCTGCCAACTTTTTATTCATAGCTGGAAAGTGGAACAGGTTGACTCCATCAGATGGGTTCTGAGTGAGAGCTTTAACCATTAAACTATTGCATAAAACCCTTAGTGCTGCCAACCACTGTGGTTTAAAACAGCTATCATGGCATTTTATAGGGTGCCTAAACCTTTCTTGTAATATGAAGTGCGTGCAAAGCATGCCTATTACATGTCTGTACTAGATCTACACAAGAGTGTCATGCATCTCACTCTTCTAAGAGTAGCTACATACACACGAAAAAGGCAGGTAAAAGGGCTTCTGCTGGTAGTAAACTCCTTCAGCTATGTTAGGTATATGCAACAGAGGAGGATTGGTGGCAACTGAAAGCAGTAAATTATTTTTTGGCTGCTACACTGAAAATACCTTCAGTTAAAGGTAAATTAACCTTCTAATGGTTAGTGGGCCATCAGAATGGATTATATCCCTTACAAATAGGCGTTTACTACCAAATAAGGAAGCAGGTAATGACTGGACCTTTATAGCCAATAATATGTGCATATGCTGAATCTATGATTGGTGGAGTCCAGGAGAAAGAAGATGAGATTTTTAACTAAATTAGATCCTTCTAGGCATGGAATGCCCATCTCATATACTCAACAGTTTCTTATAAAGACTAATTTTGAAGTTACCACAAGTCTAGGAGTGTTTAAAGTTTAGTGTATTTTTTTTCAAGCAGCTGCATAGTTCTTCTAGATACAAAAAGCAATGGGTTATCAAGTATTTACAATTTAAAAAAAAAAAAAAAAGTATAAGATTCATGGCTTCACAAGCCCTTAGTAAAATTTTTTTCAGAATCACTGCTGAAGTCCTGCTTTAAGTTCCAGGATATTCAGGTTCCCAGCTAGACACAGAGGCCCTAGTCCTCCAGTCTCATTCAAGACACAGATTGAAAAGGTTACTCCTTGTAAAAATTTGCAGGCACATGCCCCAGGCTTGTTTAATTTTACCTTTATGAAATGTTGACATTATCTATGTTGAAATAATATCTTTAATGATAGTACAACACAAACTACAACAAAACTGTTCCAGTTTGCTCTCCCTGTGGTAGCCATCAGACTGTCCCCCCTCTTCCCCTTCATCACTAATGTGGTTTAGAACCAGATAAAATAGTATTTGTCTCTGTTGTTGTTTATGTCAGCATGCAGTAATTTGGTAAAGCATGTGCTTTCTGTAAATCCCTAGTACTCTCTCAGAATCCTAAACTTAAATTCTCTATTTCCCCTTTCAGGGACACCAGGAAACTATTTGGAGCTTAAACATTATTTTTAGTTACTTGATTATTTTCTTCAGTGTCACTGGTAACAATCAAGTCTATATTACTGTACTTGGAGTGATTGTTAAAACATCTCTGTTGGCTTATCCTTGGGGATGTCTTTTTCTTGTCAGTGTGGGACCTTTATGCTCTCGCTCAGCTGACTTCATTATCAGGTTCATTGGAGCTGAAAACACAATAACCTACAATACAGAACCTGTTATAAAGCTCCTTTCTATCTTTTGCTCATTTTTTAGTTTAGAGGTCTATAATAAATATCATGAAAATTGCTTTATAAGAGTCACTCACCTGCTGCTGCACTATGTCTGGTACCTTATTCCTTCTTTGGATTCTTACAGCAGCCTAGGTGGCATAGTCTGGCCTGAATTGTGGTAGCAGAACACAATCTCTATTACAAGTAATGTTGAGGACTTCGTTCTTTTTACAAGGTTGACTTTTTAACTGCTCTAAAACTCACATGCTATACTGGATTGCTTTACAGCTTGGTATTCTTGTGTGGTTTCCTATTTGAAATTTGAGAGCACATTAATAAAACAATCTTCTCCCAGCTTGCTCTCCCTCACCACAGCTTTTC
Source organism: Coracias cyanogaster (assembly GCA_033124195.1). Lineage (NCBI taxonomy): Eukaryota > Metazoa > Chordata > Aves > Coraciiformes > Coraciidae > Coracias > Coracias cyanogaster. The sequence goes on along the minus strand of JAVSBS010014842.1, from coordinate 49,816 downwards.
ACAAAATCAACAGATTATATCAATGTTTTTCTGCACAAAATAAAGATCCAGCTGTGGCTCTGGTCACACCCAAATCCTTTTAGTGAGGCAATTACCAATCCACTGAGTGGATCTTGCTCATTATGTGTTTGTAGAAGCAAAACTTAAAATGATATTCAAAAGAAGAATTTTGTTCCCAAGGCAAACATGAACTTAACACATATCAGAAAGACATTGAGTACCATGGACTGAGTAGCTGAAAAGCTATCATCTAGCTTATAAATGTTGCACGAACTGGGCAGTTCTGAAGGACATGTTATCGTCCCTGATTCTAAGCTAGCCAATATAAGTTTAGCTTCTTTGCATATACATATATATATATGCATATGCATATATAAGTATGCTTCTCTGCATACTTGGGAAACCTAAGCTTGACTCTAAAAGAACCACAAAGGATTTAAATTTCTCAGCATTTAAGTGAGCTTAAAAACGTTACATAGATATGCATGATATATTTGATGTTATATGTAGTACCTGTATATTATATATTATATAAATATAAAATCTATTATGTATAAGACAATATACATTTACATGCAAAGGGAGGTGAAGCTCTTCCCCCCTCACTATTTGTTTCTAACCACAACTTTCTGTTCCTTATAGGAACTGCTGTCCAGAAGCTTGTATCACTCCAGGGATTCAGAGTTTGTCTTCTTTCTGTCTTTGAAAAGCAGGATATGTTTTAGATGCAGAAACCTTGAGAAAAATTATCAGGCACAGGGGTACATGTAATCTGATCGACTCTTTCAGAGAATTGAATGGAAGTAGTGTGTGGGAGGGAGATACATGGGTGGTGGGGGGTGACTTGTTCCAGTAGCGTAATTAGGAAAAGATTCAGAAAGCATTAACTATTTAGCTCAAGCTATATAACTGATACGTGACCATGAGACTCTGAAGTAAGATGCTGCCTGAGATGCATGAAAAAGCAGAAATTTTTAATGGGTTGATGGCCTTGACAATGGTAATGGTTTAATGAGATGGATAGGAGGGTGCTCTAGTTATTGTAACCACCATTCAATAAAACTGAAAACTTTGGCCTTGTACGTGTTATTTTTCCCACTTACGCTATCTATAGATGGCCATAATGCTACTGAAAAGAGGATGATAATTTTGCAGTCACACAGGAGCCTTCACGTTACCTTCAGCAGTAACATTCCAACTGTAAAAGTGTTTATGATTATAGGTATGTAAAATATCACTGAATCTCAGGAAAAAAAAAAAATAAAGCTAACCAGAAAAAAAATCAGAACTAATTCAGTTGTCAGATAAACAAAAAATATTCCCTGTGAAATTTTTTGCTTTTTCATGATGTCAGGTTCAGCAACTCAGACCTCTAATTTGCAGGAAATAAAAGGAAGGCATTTGATAATTATAGTTTTGAAAACTGTAATTAAAATACACAGCCATGCATCCTGAATTCTGCCTTCTAAGAGTGACTTTCTTAACTGCCCAGAATATACATACTTTTCATTTCCCCCTTAACTGTATTGAAATTAAGCTTCATCTGCTCTGCAGTCAATCAAGACGAACTCTATTTGACACCTTTTCTCATTTTGTGGTTGATGCCACCTAACACAAGGCTTCCTCACCATTTTATCCCCAGCTGACTTTTCTATCTGACAGTGACAACCCTCAGGCCAGGAAGACCCATGTGCTCTGCTGACACAAACTGGATATTTCTGTGGTGAAATGAGGTATATGGAATCCCTTTCTTTTATTCAGTCCCTTTCATCATAAGAACAACTGTGATCATGCCATATCCTCAAATGTAGCTCTGTAAGGTTGTTTTACTGTTCAATATAGCTCTATCACCTATACAGTGCAGTGAAATATCTGATGGCTTTCACTTTACAAAAGTATCAGAATTAAGACTATTTCTTTATTTACAAGAATAAATATTCTCTATTTTTTAAAAAATTCAGATCAGTAGTATAGAATAATATACTATACAGATACTTATATTACCCTTAATCTCATATAAATACAGATTATTTTATCATTTATTTTACCCTAAAAATGTATTTATCTCCTCTTTGTTTCAAAATGATGTTAAATTATGCTGCCTGTAAGCTGCAGGAAATACTGTAGCCCAAAAGTAAAACTACAGGAACTTATTGATAAACCATCTGTTGGACACATTTAAATTACATGTCCTTTGGGCGACAACAAAAACATACTTACTTTAGCAGGCTAGAAGGAAAATAACTGAAGAAGGAGTCAAATAGTAAATGAGCATATTTTAAAGGAGCAAGGTAAAAAATCAGAGTCATCAGGTACATTAGAGGGAGGAAGGGAGGAAGGGAGGGAGGGAGGGATGAAGGAAGGAAGGAAGGAAGGAATGAAGGAAGGAAGGAAGGAAGGAAGGAAGGAAGGAAGGAAGGAAGGAAGGAAGGAAGGAAGGAAGGAAGGAAGGAAGG
>JAVSBS010014842.1:19767-47260 GCA_033124195.1 Coracias cyanogaster | reverse complement strand
AAGGAAGGAAGGAAGGAAGGAAGGAAGGAAGGAAGGAAGGAAGGAAGGAAGGAAGGAAGGAAGGAAGGAAGGAAGGACACAAAAAAGAGAGGGACGGAGATTTTTGTACCTAAAGTACCAGATTTTCCTAGCAAGTTCAAAAGACCCTTGAAATGAATAACTTGTTCTATTTTGTGTCTTCCTATCTAATAAACTAAATAGCCACCTGAAGAGCAATTTCCAGGTGACTTACTGCCTCTGACTGTGGCAATGCAAGAGCACAAGCTGCACATAAATTTATGTTAAAGGAATCTCAAAGCAGCCTCTGAATTTTTTCTGCCTTACTGTGAAGGGTAAATTGTTCCTACAGCCTCAAGTAGACCACCATAGACTATACCAAAACTACAACACTGATACCTTATTTCAGCCTGCATAAGACCCAGCCTTCTGAAGACTGAATGTTAGTTGTACTATGCAGTGCATCTCAATCTTAATTTATGTCTGTACTTGTGCAAATTAATACAAGCTAAAGGGATTCACCATTTTACAGATGGTGCATAAATAATCAGCACTGAACCTCTGTCTGCTTCTCTGTCTTACAAAAAGATGAATGCATTAGACATAGACCTATTTGGAGAGTATTCAGACTCAATTTCTTAATGCATGTAAAATGCTTTTAAAAAAAAGTTGATAAAAAGTATGACAGATGTGCAAAATTTTATAAAATACAATTTGAAGAGGTAAGTGAAACCTGCCAGAACTTCACACGTTTTATAATTTAAAAATGTGAATGTACCTGCCAATGCTTCACTGGAAGTAAATCTTTTGTTGCCAGGACCATTGCATTCTGAAAATAAAACACTTTGGGTGTAATGATTTATTTACAACTGTGTTACAGTTTCACCTCAGTTTTATAATACTAGCTATTGAGTCATAGCCTAAAGCAGGAAACGGGGAATGATGGACTTACATACGTGGCAAGCAAGAGTTTTCTACAGACTATGACCAAGTATTTCTTCTGAATTTAGCCCTTGTTATGATTAAAGGTGACTGTGTTTTGATAGCTAGAGTACATAAAACCTATTCAAATAACTATTGCAAATATGCTTCTGTATAACATGCTCCCTCAGAATGGCTGACTCCCAATTATGTGCTAGAATAAGAGTCAAGTGGAATTGCAAAAATTGTATAGAAGAAAATGATCCCATCTACTTCACAACAGCCCAAACTGAAGAGTTCAAAGTGGTCTCTAAATCATGGCCAACTGCTTACTAAGAATTTTCTCCATAAACAATTATGTTTTTCCTAAGGAAAAGAAAGTCTCAGTTATTTACATTATTAAGCCTGCAAAGGGAGTTTTAGTCCAGATATCATGGCTGTTGTAAAAAAAACATTTAGGAGTCTGAAGATTTTTGCACTATACAGATATTTCCAGCAGATTATGAGATTAAGCAAAAGAATTTCCAGTGGTTTTGAATGGAAAGTTAGGACAACAGAATTGCTTATATTTCTAGTGAGATGCCTAAACTCTGCCTCTATTTAGCGTTATTTAGTGAAGTAGTAGTTTCATAATCTCAAAGCCAAATATGGACTTTTCCTCCACCCTACTACATATGGTAACTACACACTGTCAATATGCACACTCTGGGAAAGTAGAATACTTAAAATATTTGTTCATATTACTTATCTGTTCAAATAAAACATAATCTTATTCCATATTATTCACAAATGCTTTAGCATCATTTCTCAAGAACATTATGAACAGTTTGTGCCTAAAGAACTTTGTTTTCATTTGTGGACACAGACACACACAACTATATAAAGTTTTTAGGATAATGATAAAGTGGTGAAATCAGACTTTAACTTCTTACCTAGTTATGGAGGTTTTTAATGTATGTTTATTTTCTTACAAAGGATGAAATAAACAAACAGGGAAAAAAGTGACACCAATTAGGGAAAACATGGGAAATATGATGGAAGATAAAATGTTGATGAACACATTTTTCTCATTTTCTTCCCAATTAATTATACTCTCTCACTTAAAGGAAAGAAGACAGTATAGTGCAACTTCCAAAATTAAAATAATATTTTAAATCTCATTGTATTTTAATTATGTCACATCTTTTTCCCCAAGAGGATAGAATTTTCATTTTTTATCAAAAACACTCAATATTATCTATTTTTTGCAAAGCAAAAACATAGATCAGTTTTATTTGAATACTGCCTTCAGGAAAACTATATCACTCAAGTAGTAATATGGTGCAAATGTAAATCTTTTCTTCAGGCTGTTTTTGATTGAATAGGTTGTATTTTCATCTTCTCTGTGGTGATGTTTCAAAAGTTGTATATATTATAGATATAACAATAATTATCTTCTGAGGCATAATTTCTGCCTGTGGGGTCCAGTCACACCAGCTACCAAAATCACAGAAGTTTTTTATGTGTTATATAGACATAATCTCTGGTGACAAACATACACTGAGTTCTGAATTTTATCCTTAGAACATATACAATATAGATAAACACCTAACCTACTCTTCGTAAAATTATTTTTGTGGTTCTGTACTACAACTTGTTTCTAAAAACATAAGCATTTAAAAATAGTTACAAATTGTCCAAGTAAATCCTAGGAGTCATCAGATCCTTTCAATCTGGCAATTTTACAGAGAAGTATTGTTTATCATCGAATTCTTGCCAGTCTACTGACAGTTTGCCAGTTTCTGATTAAATGTTTTTCTAACATTCCCTTCTACAAACTGATCTTTCAAAATAAAGAGGTATTATAAGATAAACTTTTAAAGAACTTCAATTAGGATTTTCAATTGAAAACAAAATATTCCTATTAATATATATTAACAAGTTCATTCCATTTTTAATACACAAACGGATAACTGTGTCTTCTGAAGGACAATGACCATGCTGAATTTTTTATTTTGATTGTGGGTTTATTTTTTCTTATCAGTCACATGTAGCTGTATTGTAATATTGCCACAATTTTGCAGTCACAAAATCCGACAAGTAATTCTAAAAAGAAACGTTCAGATACTTCAAAAACATAAACAAACAAACTTCATAATTTTTTTTAACTGCTTATGTACATGAAGAATCTAATTTTCAAGTTCTTGTTTCATGCACTTCACCAGCATCAAGGCCATAAAGAGAGGTAAAACAATATGGTCAATAGTAAACTTTGATTTTTGAATTTTAAATATAAAGTTATGGTACAAAAAAAAAATGAAATGGTTCTATAATATAAAGAAGTAAATAACTCAGAAAAAAATATCATCTGTTCACACACAAGGAACAAAAAGAATAAGAACCAAATTGTCAGATAAGCTGTTTTTATGAGCTATTCACCCTACTCTGTTTCCTACAATATCACGAAATGAGCAGCATTTCTTAGGATACAGCATGAAATCTGCCACACAATCCAGTAGAACTGTTGTTTCAAGTCTTCCTAATATAAATTCAAGAAGTATGTAAATATATTTTAAATTTTAATTCTTCAACAATGTGCATTCATTATCAGAATTTAGCTCAAATCAATTTTTTTGTTACTGAATTTAAAGATATGACAAAACCTCCTGGGTATCTTTCTCACTCCATTTCTGAGCATAGCTTCCATTAAGATTAATGGCTGTTTTGTATCTAATGGGAATATGTATCTTAGGAAAGAAGCTGATGTAGAAGCAGAAATTTTAGTGGAAATGATGAACAATAGAGGTCATGATTACAATAATTGTTGAATGAGAAATTTAACAAGATTCTATGAAGGAAATGTTCCTTTCTTTAAACAAAAAGGCCACATGTTGACACTAATCATATTGAGCAGACCTGCTGAAGCTGATATTCCAAAGATTTCACTGGGGACCATTTTCCAGACTAAGACTGAGATTCCTTCACTTAGTATAGTCTTAGCTGTATTACTCAGTTGTTCAGCAAGGCTGGGACTCCTCAAGGTTGGATAGCTGAGCAGGCGCAGAAATTTCCAAGGGCAGACCTAAAACACCAACTTAACATGAAAATTCAATTCAGAAGCTGGCCAAAATTTTTCATCACTTGTGTTGGTTTTGCAATGCAGATGATCTAAATGATACAATTATGTAAACCACAAATATGATACAATTATATAAATCAGAAAGCGCTTTTAGCATTTAACGGTTCTTAAATTATAAGAAAACAAACTTGATTTGTACTGTCTGTGCCTATATGTACTTCAGAGTAGTATCCTCCCGGGTTTTATCATTGACATACAAACACTTTAAGGATTTAGCTGATCTGTCTTCATAGTGAAAGCCTGATATGGGGCTATTGGAGTTAGACGGAGTGCTGAGTGTAAGATCGATCTGATTCAGGCCCAGTATGGCTTAATTAATTTTAAAAGGTACAAGGTTGAGAAATAAAAAGTATGTTCTAAATATTTTCATTTCTTGAAGTTAGAAGAACTTTTCCTGTTTTCAGCCTTACTTTTTAATCCTGAAGGCATTTCTTCAGTGTGTATACATTTATGCTAATCATATACTACAGCCATGGGTTCCTCTATCAATATGAAATGTTTTGTACTTGCTGTTTTTGTGCATCTTGTATTGTTATGTGCAATATACAAAATAATGTGTCTAACTATGCCATTTATGCTTTTGAAAGAAAAAGCAAATTACTTACTGAAGAGAATGGCATTTGCATGCATGTGTGTCAGCTTTCAAGCCATTTCCCTCTACAAAATATTGCTTTCTACACTTAGAAAATGCATCCATCCATCAGTTACAAACCATTTCAAAGCACTTTATGAATCTACAGAGCAAAATGTACTTATCTTACATTGGCAGTGTCCCAGCTGTTACAAAATTGCTATTGTCCTAATACTTACAAGGCAATTTTAGCATCAGTTAATAATTTTACAGGATAGATAACTTCTAAAGCATTATAAAATGACAGACATTAAACAATAGCAACTTAGCATTTTTTGAAACAGTTCATGACAGCTTAAAAACTAAAGTGATTTTAATGTATAGTCTATGCAGTTTTAGTTTCTCATTGACAATTCCTTTAGAATTTAAAAATGTGAAAAATCCTTTTAAATAGTGGGTGAAAGAATAAAACAAATTTATCTTTAAAAGATGTTCAGTAAAAATCTCAATTAGGAATAATGTCTCAGATCTTCCTGTACAGATAGTAGGTGACAAGAATTAGAATTTATTTAGGCAGAAAAAAAAAATGATGGTATCATTTAATGGTAGGGTACCACAAAATAAAAAAAGCCTATCTATTCATTAAATCTAATACAAAAAGGAAAATACAGTGAACAGCATTTTATATAAATCAGTATGCATTATTTCTTCTCAAAAACTGTTTTCTATCAATCTGAGTCTAAGAGCTTCAGTTAAAGGCAAATTCTAGTTAAATTGTTACCTTTAATTTCGTTTAAGTAGCCATTGTGGCCAAGTGTTCACTTTTTGGTTAGACATTTATAATTTACCTAATGTAAATTTACCTAATGTACAATCTGTGATAGCAAAAGATTTGACAATGTGTAAACTGTTCTAAACAAATTAAATTAATTGATATTTGAGGTTTTACTTTAGTAGTATCTCAAAAGAACCTTTTCAGTGCAACTAATGTACATCACAGTGGCCTTTTTTGTCAATGTACATATTAAGTTAAACCAATTGTACCACTTGCTGTCATACAGCACAGGTAATTGACCACCTCATCAAACCATAGCAAAAAGAATCCCTTAGTGCCTAATTACTACATTCTTCTGTACTATTGAACACATTAAAGCAACATTAATGTATTGTGCTATATACATCATTACCCAATAGTATTAGAAGGCCCTTGTACTGGAGAAAGGAGTTCTGATTGCAGTACAGCTATTTTCCAAATTCTGACAATTTAACTTTCAAAACACGTAATATCTGAATAATAGTATAAACAGTTATACAAAGTGGAAATTTCAATTAATATTGCAGTTCTGCTTTATCCAAATATCATGAATGTTAGAAATTTGAGAAGTATAGATCAGATCTTAGGGCTTACCAAAGCCCTAAGGTTGAAGTGGCAACCCTAACTAAGAAGCAAAAGGGTAATTCCTGGCATGCTACTACTACTCATTTATCTTCAGATGTTTTACCTGATGGAACATTATTTAAAACTTCTTGTATAGGGGTAAAGCCTATAGAAATGTGTCTAAATTAAATGGGAGAGAGAAGAGTTTCAGAGAATTCAAGTATATGCATTTGCCACAAATATGCAGCTGAGCATGGGCAGAAGTACAGAATTGTACTGAAGTGGACTGAAGACAAGGATCTTTAGAAGACGTTGTGCCTATATGAGAGACAGTTTTTAAATAAGCATCTTTGTGAAAGATTACATGCACCATGTCATCACCTGAATTCCTTAATAGTCCCTTGCTTTAAAATAATGTCTTCCTTTGAAGCAGCCAACCCATGTCATGAATTCTGGCAACGCAAATTGCATTTATGGTTACATCTCATCTTTGTGCTTGTCAGGAGACTAAGACCTTAGAAATTGCAGCTCTGCAAAAAAAAAGTGTGTAACTGCAATCTACCACCTTTTTCTGTTTCATGCAGAGGTTCTCAACACCCAGCTGCTACCTTAATGTTATGCAAAACTTCTAAAACCCACATTTTTAAATGGATGTATATGTACAGAGAGACATCACCTCATTATGGAAGGCATAAGGTACAGAGACAGCTGTCATATAAATTTACTCTTCCAAATTACTATGAACTGTTCATCATCCAGTGATATCATACAGTGGTAAATAAAAACAGGTTGATTCATTTTCTGGTTTGTATGAGAGGAAGGTAAATTCTATATAGGCTAAACTTAAAGGAAAACAAACAAACAAAAACCCCAACCATATCTATACACTGCAATGATGATAACCAGAAGTTAAGTGATGGAAATTTTTAGGAAGAATGACTTTCTGCCCAACCATTCTCTACCGATGTGTAGCTACTAGTATTTTGAGTTGCTGCCGAAGCCTGTCATTTTTGGACTTATAACCAGATAACAAAGAACAGGGGACATAGGAACCACCAAGTACCTGTGAACTGCCTTCAGCCCTGCTGCTCTGATATTCCTCAATCTCTGCTTTAGTCACCAGAAATAAACTGAAATAGTCCACATGATTTCAACATGCTCATTCTCTCTAGATCACTTAAAAGGAACAAGAAATCCTTTAGAAGATAAAGTACTCGACAAAAGCCCATTTCCATTCTCTATCACAGCTTCACATGGATGGAGCAACCTCAGTGTTGCTTCAGAGATCTAATTTCTTCAGATACCTACTTCATTTTGTGCAGTGAGTTTCTAAGAGGTTCTTAATCTGATTGTGCTAAATCCATTCTGACTGTAGAAACCATATTTTAATATTTTCCTAGCTGAGTATATTTTTGAAACAGTTTAAGAAAGCTGTATTTTTCCCTAGAAAAGGTAACAACTACAAAGTTAGACTTCATTATCTTGCTTTTTTTTCATCCCTAATTTCAACTATTTCTATATCAGATTCTACATTAATAATTAGCATCTGACTCATACCTTCAGGTAACATTAAAGATGTATTACTCACCAGTAGCCTGGCAATTTCTGCATTTCCATCATATAATATCTATGCTGTCCTGTATATATGCTATATCGCAACATTCATTCTTGGCAGAAAGCATCAACAGTTAATTGGTCCATACTTAGTATCTCACACAGAAACAGTGACATTTTTAAAAATGTAAATTGTAGAGAAAAGGTGTTGATAAAATATATTCTGGAAATAGCAAACAAATTCATACATGCTCCAGTCAACCATTTCAAGCTCCTGAAAATGACTGTTTTATAGAAGCTGAACCTTGGTAGGAATGTCTTTTAATGTTCTCTCATAATGAGAAGGAATTATTCCCTTTTCCATAATGCACAAAAAGTATTAAATTGCTACTGATTTATTGTATTTCCAGCACTTCAGGCAAAAGAGGTGCTTACACTATCTCTTCCCTGTAAAAATTAACAACTGAATGACAACATGAGAAATAGCCATTCATGAAGTCATGAGACAGGCATGTAAAGGCCAAACATGGAAATCAGAATTATGTGGCCATCACAGGCAAAATAGAGTAAGTTGAGTGAAGCAGCATTTTCAGTTCAAGATTCTAAATGAGAAGAGCAGCTGAAATACATGTCAGCCCCCTTGACCCTACTGTTAGATAGCTTCTGTAGTTATATAGTTACAAAGATCAGAATTCCGACCTTCAAGTAAAAATCTATTTGTACACTGTGAAAACACATGAGAATTAATATGCATTCATAAATCAAAGTGCACATGTGTGCATTTGGAATGATGAATATATTCTAATATTTAATGTGCTTTAAATGTTCAGATTGTCTTTGGGGGTTTTTTTGAGGTTTTATACATTTATGAATAAAATAACATTTTCTCTATATGAAATATTTTATAGTCACAGATATATATGCTAATAGTTGTTTTGTATAAGATACCTAACCTGTGATTCAAAGTAGGCGGGACCGAAGAAAAAGTTTTTAAAAGTTTAATTTGTAATCTGATAAATTCTAACTCCTTTAAAATGCTTTAGTGTTAACAGTTAAGGTTATTACAAGTATAAATTATATGTGAAAAATTCAATTTTCTTCCTGACTGAAACATTCTCATAAAAGATAATGCCCCTTTTTCTATAAATAGGAATGTGCCGTGTTGCTTTTACTGAAGGACATTTACTGGTAATCCTGTTCACTGATATACTAGTTGTATACCATACAAATTGAATAGCTCCCAGAGCAAAGTTGGATTCAAGTAAATATATCTTAGCCAGTCACACTATACAAATTCCAAAAGTGAAAGCAGTTTGCATGTTTAACAACTTTGTTCTGGTCATTGGAAATTACGTTATGATGCTACGTTTCTTTATTTAAGTTTTAGTCAGTTTTTTTTTCTGTTCTTATGTTTATGTAAAGAAAATGTATCAGACATAATGTTTTCTTATTATAAATGTTTTACTGTCCTTTATTTTTGCTTTACTCTTAGCCTACTCCTTTATGCTTCCAGAATAATTTTAAAGTTATCTCAGTTTAACAGGAGTAAAAACTGTAGTGTTCAATGTCAAAAAACAGAAGCCATGTTACTGTTGTGTTGCAAGATATTGCAAAAGTTCCTTTGTATGTTGCTCACGACTTGCTGATATGTTTCCCATTTTACCAGTGGTATAAATGCTTTTTGATGCTGTTTTTTAGGAGGAGAACCTTACAGGACATTTTGTTTCTTGGATGTACCTTCACCTTTTTCTTCAAGGCCAAGATCACTGTGAAGCTTTCAACAGGTAAAAATAGATAGAAATTTCCACATCACATTCTCCTAAGACTAAATAGGTAGAAAATTTTTAAAAAAAAAAGTGAAGCTGCACTTACCACAGTTCAAAATCTATTCTTCCAGACTTCTGCTTACCCTGACAGGACCAGAAATGATGATTTTGTGTTTAATACTGTTTTAAATTGGGATGTCCAGAAAAAAGAGAGAAAACCAAGGTATTGTTGTCTCCTCATGATATGATTGCCAAAGATAAGGGCTAACTATATGCAATCAGAATGTATACATTTATAAAAGAAGGACAGATTTAATAATCAAAGAATCATGGAATGGTTTGTGTTGGAAGGGACCTTAAAGATCATCTATTTATAACCCTGCTGCCACAGACAGGAACACCTTCCACTAGACTGGGTTGCTCAAAGCCCCATCCAAACTGGCCTTGAACATTTCCAGGGAGGGGGCATTAACATGATTCATCATAGCATAGACAAGGCAGAAGAATACAAATCACACTTAACAGTGATTTGTTTTGGAGGGGTTTTTTTCCCATTTTCTGCATATCTCTTTTTAATTGCAACCCTTGATTTAAACTCAGGGAACAAGATTACCTGTAACTAGTAAACCTGTCTTCTGTCTTTCAGCTCACAGTGAACTTCAAACATAATATGGATGGTGCATGTACAAATATCAGATGGTGAAAAAGAGGCTAATGGCTTGTACTGTAGCTAGTGTCTGAGACCTAGAAGGCCTATACATGAGGCGGTTATCAAAAGCCCCCTAAGGGGCAAAGAAAAGAAAAGGAAAGGTTCTGGCAGCATAAAAATAGGGCTCCCAAGCCTGACAGAGAGAAACTGGAAATTGCAAGGAGGTATAAAGTCCCTACCATTAGAGCTCATCCTTATCACTAGTGCCACAAATCACAGCTACTGTTTTCCACAGCCAAAGCTAATTATTTGGACAGTGGAATATTACCACTATGGGATTTCCCCCATTCAGTCAACAACAACAAAAGCCTTTAAAAAATATTTTTAAACTCAGTTTTCCAAAAGCAGTATTATTTTCTTTACTAATTCACAGAGACAAAAATACAACAAGAAATTGAAAATATAAGTAAATTTCAAGCTAAAATATTTAGATTTTCTTTTCAAAAAATCAGCCTCCTTATGACAAACATAGTCATTCCTTGGAGGAGGAGATTGCAAAGATTTTGTACAATTTTATACAAAGTAAACACTGTGGCCTTATTGTGCTTGCCAACAGAGTGGAAATCTAGATGAGTCACTTAAAAGAAGGTATTGGCCTTTGCTGGACATCTCTAAAGCTATCTGGAAAACTGTTTCTTGAAGATTTCCCAAGTTGGGTAAAGGCTAAACTTTTTACAAGTTCATCAAAGATGAACTTATGACTTCTCATCAATACAAATTGCAGAAACAAACAGTTATGAACCATGTGTGAATTCAGCATTTCAAATACTGGAACACCTAACTAATCTACCCATTCAGTAAATAACTGTTTTCAATTTTTTCTTCTTATGCACTTAAAGAAAATACATTGTGCTTTTTTTCTGAAACTAAATTAACTCCCTTCTCATATTTGCAAGAAGATTGCTTGATTGCAAGTATCCTGTCCATGACTTTCTCCTTCTCCTTTATGAAAGAAACACTGCATGTTTGTAACATCAGCTTATGAGGTCTTGAGAATAGTATGCCCCACAGAGCTACACAACTGGATAAGGAACTTAGCTGTCTACAGGAAAAAATGAATTAGCTGGATATTTGCTGGACTCGTAGAGGTAGAGTAGTAGACAGAACTTCCAAAATAGGATTATTGAGAGTATACCTTTAGTCAGGAGCATCTGCAGTGACATAGTTCCAAGACGCAAACTGCCAAAGACAAAAGTCCACTTGTGTACTCAATCCTTACATGCATCCTATGGGACTTCTTGCAGCCTACAGTAAAAGAATGAAATCATTTCACCCCAAAGTGTGGTATGAGTAGTAATACCACTAAAGAAATCCTCATAGAAAAGTATATTCCTGAGTTTGCCTCCTCAGAAAAGACAAAAAAAAGATAAAAACAAACAAACAACAACATTCTGCCTAGCTTTTACTGCATTCTGTTTAGCTTTTTATTGTAATTGAAACAGATTCAAAACAATAAAGCAATGTTCTACAAGTGGCCAAGCAGTCTTTGCAAAATAATGAAACCCACAGATTTCGACTTGTTAAAAAGTGCTGGGAAACGTGTAGTCTCAGGCCCATGTTTTATTGTGAATGCCCTTTTCTTCTGAGAACAAATTAAAAAGCAACAAACAAGCAAGTAAGAAACACAAACCATTCATTGAGGCCAACAAAAAGAACTCAACTGCCTGATAATGAACATCAAGAAACATAAAGACTTTTTAAAATGTGTCCTGAAAATGTAGTTCCTTGAGGTTTCATATGTTTGTAAAGAATCATGTTACTTTAGAATCTGTTTGCTTTATTTTATCTTTTAAATAAACTACTAAAAACCCAGAGGAAAAAGAAGGAAAAAACCCCACTGCTAGTAGCATGTATTTTCTATATCCACATAATCTCACCTGCCATGTTGACCAACTCAGCCTAACCAAAACCTATTCTTTCCACAGAAAACAGGCTGTACAGAAAGGCACTCGTGTTCTCTACAGACAGCATGGAAAACGCTGCTGGTCAATACTACGCAATATATAACAGATAATTATGAGCTGAGTGTCCAAATTATAATCAGTTTGACAAATATCCACAAGCATCTTCAGTGTATTTTATATTTTCACTAAGACAAGGCAATCATACAACCAGACAATTCCATCAGGGAAGCTTGTTAGCTGCTTAGTCTGTTAAACCCTGGTTGCCATAGCATCTAGAGTTGAAAAAGCTGCAGATTGGCATGAAAAAGCATGTCGACAATTGCCCTGTCACAGCATGCAAGCCAGGTCTGCTCAAAGGCAGCACACTACAAGTTTTCTTTCCCAGTTTGCACTACCCCATGCTGTTTAATAATATCCATTTGCTGGTATTGGGATTGATCTAGTGCAGTGTAAAATCCACATCTACTGAGATTTTGCTTTTCAGATGGGGGAGATTCTTTAAGAAATAAGCACAGAACAATTAGGAAGTATTGTAAAAATTGTAGGAGGCATATCTGATTTACAGAGAAACAATCCAAACTTTTAATGATCAGATCTTTAGCAAGCTAATTGGTTTCACAAAGTTTTTTTTAAAAATAACTGCATTATTTGGAACTAGCTGATAGCTAGTTTAATCAAACATTGTAATATATTGTTTTGCATTTGGATTTCTTGCCATCAGAAAAAATTTAAAATTTATTATGGTTATAATTTATTTTTAATTGTATGCTTTCTATAATTAAATAAATTATATGTGCTACCAATTAAAGAGAATTCCACTCATAGTTAACATATTATAGCCAAACAGGAATTCTTATAAATAACAGAATAGCAGCAAAATATTTTTTCCAGAACAAACCTATTGTGCAACTTTAATAGAAAAAGTTAACATTATTGGTAATGGTGAAGAACTTTTTTCTTTAAAAAGTATATTTTAATAGCACATTCGTATTTCCTCTTCAATATGGAACACTACATAATTAAAAAGTTAATTAGTCATCTTCACCAAAGTGTTGGAGTTTCAAAAATTAAAAAAAAAAATAGCACATAACTAGTAGGCTTTACACAAGTGTTTCCTATCAAAAGTTTACACTTGGTTTATTCACTTTCCCTTCCATTATCGCCTTCTAATCTGTTCTGTCACTTCATTTTACTTTTCCTTCAATGCCACAACTGAAGAAAATCTTGAAAACTACATACCCAGGAGCACAATTAAAGTGGCAAACCCAAGAGGATTTTGGCATGGATCTTTTCCCACATTTTCTAATAGTATTGTTTCACTTTTTAATCTATCAAGATCATGTGGACACGTTTTTCTACTGATACTCTTAGTATCAGTTATTTTATCCTGTTAATTACAGAATTATATATAGAATTAGAGAAAACACATAAGTTTTCTTTTAGTCTTTTGGTAAAATTAGCAGTCTATTAAACTGTTCACAGGAAGTAAATATTTCCAAAGGTAATTTTCAAACACATGTTTATGATCCCAGTGACAGCAAACATCACTAAAACATTTTCAAAATTGGAGGTAAAATTTTTACTCTGAGCTGCCATGTTAGTTGTGGAAACAAAAAATCTTCAGTTAATAAAGCATAATGTTTAGTATTACATAGCAATACTAGAATTTTTTTCGTGCCATATATTTAATATTTATCTTATTTGTACTTTCTTTGAATTTTCTTCATCCTTGTACTATGTTTGCAATTTAACTGTAGTTTTAAACAAGAAATCTGAATTCTGACACAGGCTGAGTTCAGAGAACACTATTTTTTCTTTGAAATCCATATCTGTGTATATCTATAATTTAGGGGGTTTTAATATTGAAAATACTTCTGTACATGTTTTACTGGGAATTTTTAAGCATCTTAATGGAGTGCTGAATCTACAACTCCTCAGCTGATACCACAGATTACAAGATACTATCATTCAGAATAACTGGTTGTATCTTATTAGTTTTTTGACTAATTAAATACTGTTTATTAAAGCAATTATGCATTTACCTCCTGTAAACCAAAACAATAATATCCATTTTTGGTGCAGAACCTCTTAGAAAAACATCAGATTCTTTTAAGACTGGCTAAACTATGAAATTATCAGCTGAATAAAAGATGTCGTCCATTATATAAATACATCAGCAGCAGAATGTAGCGCAGTGAACAGATAAACTTTTTGGCACTTCACTTTCCCCTGTTTTTATGTTTCTCTTAATTAGAATAAAGAATTGCAGGACTATGTTGTAAGTACAAAAACATGGCTCTTTTGGAAATCCTCAGATGAAAGGCAGTATACATCTGTGATAAGCACTATTTTCACGTTAGAGATCAGAAGTAAGGCCCTACTGATTTTTGGGTGAGTGAGTACACAAACATGCATAATTCCGGATAAATGGAGGAGAGCACAGTGAGAGAAAGTCTGAATGCAGCACAGCTTTACTTTGCTCTGATGGTGACTCTCACTGTGGACTCTGTAAGGAGTGCTAGAAGGAGGTGGACTGTGCTAGAAAAAGGTGGGTGCTGTTGGTAGCTCGCTGACACCGATGCACCACACAACATCCTGCCTGTCATGTGGCAGGATGGCAGTGCACCGGCACCTTGAGGGGAATATAACTGAAAGGCTCAGGCTGTCAGTCAGGAAAACCGAGGAGGAGCTCAGCAATATTCCTTCACCACAGTGAACATTTTCTGCAGATACTCAAACTGTGTGAGAAAGAGAAATAATCTCATTTCTCCTTGAATATCCTTTCTAAGGAGGGAATGAGTCAGGCTCTGTGGGCCATCTCATATGAGCCTTTGAAATCCACTGAAACGGGCTATGTTGATTTGCAAAACCTCAAGTCAGAGTTATGTTCCTTCTGCTTGTAACGAATTCATCTTTGGCACCCCTACTTCTATCAATAGTGACAAATAATGCTGCAAGTTCATTTTACGTGTTCTATTTTTACATGGATACTGGTTAGCAGAGTAAGCATGCATTGCACAGGGTCACATTATGCTTTGGAGTTGCTGTGATGGGTGATAGAGAGGAAACCTTTCCTGTCCATAAAAGAAGTGTCTACAAATGTGAAGTCCCTGGACCCACTCAGGACTCTTGCTGCATTCTGGTACTGGCCTTTGCCTATTATTCCCAAGACTGTTTTCCTGCTTTCACGTCTATTTAATGAATACTTACTCAGTGCTATTACATGTACACAATAATTTAATGTATGAAAAAATCCATTTGCCTATTTTTGTTCTAAATTTTCTCTGTTACTTAAAATCGGCAGTAACAGATTATCACTTTGTTAGACTATATACAATTTACATTAAATATTAAGCTTCTTGTTAGGATACTTATTTAGAAACATGCTTATACCTTTTTGTCTTCCAATTAAAGCAAAAGGAAGATTAAAATGGAAATTTTCAGACTTGAAATTCGCTGACAGAAAAGAGTAGTTTAGAATAACAGTAAATACAGAACTTTTACAACAGATGTGAATGATAGTGCAAGTCAAATAGTTCTTTAAAACTCCCACAGAAAATTTCCTCATAAAATAGATTTTCTTTTTCTTAAATCTAAACCTTTTCTACGGTTTCTGTGAAGTCAAATAGCAAAATAAAACTTGAATAACAGAACCATTCCCATCAAGCAAAAAAAAGCATTTCTCTGTAGCAGCTTATATTTTTCCTGTTACATTTTGCCTTATTGTAAAATTTTCTTCAGCTGGCTGAAAGCACATTAACTGCTAGATAGGCATCACACTGATGTCTCCATGCTGTAGCTTACAGCCGTGAATTTGCTACGATCTGTTTAATCATCAGTGTATTGATTTTCCTCAGCTTTCCTTCATTTTAGCCCCATAGCAGGCTTCTGTAATTTCCTTTGGACAAAGTGTAACCAAACTGTGCTAAGTGATGTTGATTTGCAGGCAAAAGTAAAGGGGTAAATATAAATTAACAAGCTATAAACATTTTACAAGTGGGGAGTCAATAAAAACAGTGTCTGCAGTTCTTTAAAAAAATGATTTGAAGCAGATTGTTAACAAAGGTGTCCAAAGAAACTGACATGAGTCTGAGAATAATTTTTGCGCTTTGTGATTAAGAATTGATCAGTCTAAAAGCCTCTGATGCAACTGAATCACCCATAAGCTGCTGGACTGAAAAGGCTCAGCAGGGGCTGGTATTTGTTTGTTAAACTCCCATGATTCCAAGTAGATAATTGGTCTGTGAAGTTCATGGCAGAATCTGAATTTGCTTTCTTGCTTCCCAGCTGGCTGAGCACTGGTTTATAGACTTCTGTGTACAAATTTAGCCAGCAGCAAACCTCACATCTTTAATGTAAAAGGTGTTTTGTTGTGTTTTTCAGGTGCTGACTGGAAAGCCCACACTCCAGAAGCTCATTAAAAGGGCCAAGTTACAGTACAGGTTTATTTCTGTCACAGCGTTTCAAAAAACAGTGACAAGGATTAATATGTTTCTTTGGTACTGGAAAAAGCCTGATACGATCCCTTGTGAATTTGATCATCTGTTTCATTGCCTGTATAAGATTCAATCTCCTATTATACCCTGAAGTTACAGCTGTAAACCAGAGCTGATAAGAATTCAAAAAGCACTGCCAGAGCCTTTGGAGAACTAATTGTTTTATTAAGCAACATCTTGTTTATTTCCAATTTATTTCATACGTCACTCAGAGAACTGACTCTTCTTTAAAATGATAATGCATGATAAATCTGCTGTACGTTATCTGTGATAGGCACTATATTGTATAAATATGTACAAGTAATGGAGTTTAAAAATCTCTCAAACTGGTACTTCTGTTGTTGCTTATGAATAGCTATTTTTGAACGTTTATGGAATTCCTTCCAAGGCTTTTCATAATTCTGACAGTAAACTCAGAACTACAGATTGCCTAAAAAGTCATCTCCATCTGAAGATAGAGCCTGACAGTGTAATTTCTTGCTCTGGCCTGACCTGGGCAAAGCTATGTCCTATGCAAGCGCTCAAGAGATTCACATGGGCTCCCTCCTCCAGGAGCACAGACAGCCCAGTTTCTAGAAAGTGCTCTGTGAACAGTGCACTCTCCTGAACAGTGAGCAACAGAAAGGGACACCAGATCCCTTCCAATAGAGATTAATACTCATGTCAAATCTTCTTGGAAACCCTGAGCCAACACATCTGAGGGTAATGGTGGCTTTATCATTGCCTCTGATACCTTTGTGATCAGGCCAAGAGACATTATAAAGAATTACAAGATACTATTTTAAATCACAAGCTAGAACAGATGGGCTTCACTGCATATTTATGAACTACCAGTATAATGGGATCGTTTCTGGGAGTAGGAGGGAGAAGATTGAAGGTCCACTTCCATTTACTTAGGATATATGTAGGGAACAAATAATGCTGTCCTTTAAAGAAAGTTTGCTTCGTGTTTAAGCCTGAAGCAGGGCTAAATTTTTCTTTGCTCATATGTAGTAAAAGGCATTCATATGTCTAGTTTCACTGGTTTCATGGGAATATTCACAAGAAGAAACACTTAATCATTGTTACTGTGGGTGGAGTTTTGGTTATTTGTCTTTTTGCTGTGATTCATTAGTGTGTGTGTGAAAATATGTTTCAATATACCTGAATTCGAATCCCACACCTTTATGCAGAGAAGGGTTTAAGGTCTGAACGTAATCAAATGAACAGATATAAAAGATACACATTTTACTGCATATGTCAGAAATCAGACAATAAAACTACATTCTTAACAGTAGTTCTTAATTTCTTAAGTGCCACACCAGCTTTTTAACCCATAATTGATTGTATATGATTGTCTGTACAATACGTAGCTAAATAGATCCTTGTTTGCAGCTGGCAATTTATTGCCCTCCTGCATTACAACAAAGAAACCCAAAATGGTAGCCAAAGCGAAAACTGACAGTCAAAACACTCTTGCTCTCTTATTCACACTGTTGCTTTCTACCTCCACACTCCATTTTTCTCTAACAACAAATTTAACTTATGAATGAGAAAGGTTAAAGAAAAAATATTTAGTTGCCAAAAACATGGCAAAAATATTATAAAAAGATCTGTTACTGTTAAACACTGTATGTCCTTAGAAAAATGCTAGGAACCACAAGAGTTACACTTTTATCTAAGAGGTAGCATATGTGCCATATAATACATATGTTGCAATCACAGCAACTTATTTTGCATGAACAGCAGCAAACTCTGAAAAAAAAAAAAATGTCCAGTGCTCAAATGAAAGCTGTCATCATGCCTTCATTTTAAATATGCATTCAAAGGAAAAGCAGTTTTGTATACTTTCCCTGACAGGTTGGTGAGTTTTTTGGGGGTTTTTTTGTTGTTGTTTTGTTTTTTGTTTTGTTTTTTGTTTTTTGGGGGTTTTTTTGGACAACAATATGTGTTAGCATAAAAAGAAAAGAAGCACATGTATATTTTTTTCTATTTAATATGTTTTTAACAGTTCCATAATGTCATCATTTTTATGCAAAATTATATACATTGAGTTAAAATAATTATTCTTGTTCACATGCTTTTAAATCATTCTTCCAGTGATCACTTAAAATTAGGGTTCACATTTGCCTCATAACAGATACTAAACTGGTATTCCCTTTAAATATTTGTTATCCAACCACTAACAATTTGTAAAATCTCTTAATCTACAAAAGGAAATATAAAAAAATCCTGGAAGGTTTTGGAAATCATAAGCTCTGTAGCTAAATATTGAGTATTAAGTATTCAGCACTCCTTATTCTGTTAAACTTCCATTTCTGCCACAATAAAGCTATTTTAACCCCATCTTCATAGAAATTGACTCCTGCCCTTGTTGGGTCTCTATCGTACTAGCACTGTACATTCATATGATAAAACCAACATGTTTATCCTAAATTGCTACTGTTCTTGATAATGGACCAATATCTCTCTCCTGGGCCATTCCTCAAAACACGAATGGTCTTACACAAAATAGAAAACAAGAGTTCACAGAACAACAAACTGTCCAGAGGCCACAGTAGTGGAAAGACGTCAATAGATCTTGAAGTCTATATCACTGTTTTCATACACAAGGATATAAATTAATCTCGGAAACTTAGTGCACATTAAAACCAGACATATTTGTCTCCATATTCCTGCTATTAGAAGGCTGTATCCAGAACATTTATGCTGCCAGCAAGGATGGCAGATAGGCAAGTTAACAAACCTTTACAAGTTACATTGCTTCAGATCTTACACAAGAATGAGGGATATCAGCTCTTCAGGGACATCTTCTTCAAAAAGCATAATGGCAATAATGATAGTTTTAAGATTTGATTTATTAAACATCAGGAGTTTGTGTATTATAAAAACTGAGTGTAAATGAAACTAGCAAAGACAAACTGTATCTCAAAGCATTAACTTCATGCAACTTTCATACAAAATAACCCCATATTATCCTGAACTACAGGACAAGTGTGTTTTGCTAACTAGACATCTTGGTACAGTTTCAGATATAACACTATTCAATTTTATTCGCTCTGAGTGCAGCAGTATAGACCCTCAAAAGTCATGGTGGCACTTAATTCTGAAAAAGACTTTGCCATAAGTTCTTTTGATCACAAACTAACAGTATCTTAATATCCAACTAAAAGCTCATGAGAACTTTTGCATTTTGATTCAAAAGTTAATTTGACCACCAAGTACTCTTACACAGTTGAAAAGAAAATTAAAGTCTCTGCTGTTCAGCCTTGGGGACAAAAAAAAAGGGCACTAAAGACAGCCACATTATTATGTTTGAAGAAAATGTATATGAAAGCAGAAATTCTATTAATTTGTTCTTAACACTGCATTACTAATTATGGTCTATTGATTTGGAGTCTTTCCTGGCACCAAAATGTTGGGTATTTCTTTTACTCTGTGTTGTTACACAAAATAAATACTCCTAAAGCTTCTGAACTGCTACACAATGCTTCTAAAACTCTAGGTTATATTTCATGAAACCTTTTTTTTTTTTTTTCATTAGAAAGAACTGGGGGGCCAAAACAAAGCAACTTGAACACCTTCTCTAAAGACCTGCATCACTTAGTCCTCAAAACTATGGAGAGGATAAACAAGATTTCCAAAGAAGCAAATCCTCTAGGAAAATGTGAAAACATAATGCACAGGTAACTACAACACAATTTCAAGGAAGGATAAGTGTATGATACTTCACAAAGAAAGACCTTTCAATTCCCTGGAGAACAAAACCAGAGAAACATTTTTTAAGTATAACTTTCCAAATCATTCTCACTCCAAAAAAAATAAATTGACATTCTAATTAAGAGATTTTGCAGTGAAACATGCTTTTGCTTCTGAGAAAGCTAGCAGACCCTGTAACTTCACATCACATAATTTTTTTCCTGACTGTTTGCCCATGCTGCCTTCACAGTCACTAGAATCTCAATGATACACAGAAGTGTACAGCCAAGACAGTGACTGGGGAAAGTACTCCCTGACACAAAGCCCTGCTCCTTGATCCTTTAAAGCTCTTGGGAGCACAAGTGTTACTTCTGGCAAGCAAATGAAGAGTCCTCCACTGACAGGCTACACAGCTGCTCTCTAGCCACATCTTTGTGTGTGAAATACAATCTCCAGAGCTTTCACAGAGCCTAGCTGCTGAGTCTACCTATTCAAACCGGGCAGTGGAGTGAAACTGAGGTTTTATTCAGTGCTTAAATATGAAAATGACTGTAATATGTGTGATGGACAAGGATTTGGAGAATAGTAACTCCAATAGATCTGAGTATTTGCACACATACACATTCTATTCAAAGCATCTGTAGGCTATAGAATGTTATCAGAAGACTAATATATCCCAATCAGACAGGATTTATTTATAGAGAACGCTCTTTTCGCAGTGTTAGATGCCTCATTAACTTGATTCAGCTTGCACACAGCAAAAATATTCCCTCCCTCTTCAGATTTTTGATAGGGAATTATAATTTCTTGTTTCGTTTGTTAAAATCCTTTTGCTATGAGGACATTTCAGAAATGCTTTATTGCACATGACTTTTTAAAATGCCAGAGTATTCATTTCAACCAAAAGACTCTCCTTTTGCTGATTTCCTCCAAAGAGAGATACCAGAGAGGATTGTCCTATTTCTTCTTTTCATTTGCCTCTTCCAGAAGCCATTAATAGCCAACATTTGATCCTCCTACACAAAAGTTCATGATAGCAAAGTTGAAAGTGTGGATTATAAATCGTGCTATGAACTGATTATAACTTTGGTATGTCACTGCTACTGTCACTATAAAGCTGAGGGAAATTATACTGTAAGAATTTTATGTAAATGTAAGTACTAACTCATTCCTGGAAGATTTAGGGAATCTGTGGCTTTAGAAAATTTGGAGATTTTAAACTGAGCATTTCAAGTTATTGTGGACATTTGCAGGAGTTATCATCAGAACCTTGTCAGATGAAACTGGCAAAAGATTATAACTTTATTTTTGGTAGCTTACCACTTTTCTCCTAGTTTCATAAAGCAGCAAACTCCAAGATCCCTCTCTCACTGGTTTCAGCTCCACCGCCTGCTCTTATTACTGGTTACAACTAAAGACATAGCAAACAGGATACATCCAGACAAATACGTGAACCTACAAATGTATTGAATTCACTGAATTCCAGTCATATGCTTACACAGCACACAGGGTCTCTCTAATGACTGGAATGCAACAGGGATTAGGAGCTGGAGATGCTATTTTTAGGAAATGAATAGGCAATGCATTCTTCAGTAGTTGCAGTTTGATTCTAGTTTGATTTTAGACTACTGATACCAATTTGTTTCAGTAGGTTACTAATCAAACTCTTCTATCTTAAAGTCTTTCAGATCAATGTCAACTTCCTACGTCCAGCTCCTCTTTTAACCTCTCTTACAAGAAAAACAATGTTTCCAGGCGTTCTAACCATTCCCTCTACAAGCCCCATTCTCTTTTCTTAACCATTCTACTTTTCCAATATCTGAATACAGAGAACTGTCTTTTTCGAATGGCTTATCAAATTACTTTTTGAGCACAACATAGGAAGGTCCCATGAAAATAATTCTTTACATCAAAGGTAAGTTTCTTGCAATTCTACTTAAAGGAAGATTCCATTCTCTAAGAATCTGTGCAAAACAACCTTCATTTTAAAAACATGGTAAATATGAAGTCAATTTTAGTCTCAAATGTAATCTGAAGGCCAGTTACCTAAACCAAAAAATACAGCATTGCTGAAAGTTACAATTTTGTTGGAAACTGCCATGATAAATTCATGGTTTATTAAAAACAAGAAGGAAAGTTATGAATCTTAAATCTTAGTGATTTTTTTTAATGTTCACTTCCATGTGCTATCAAAATAGTTGAGCAAAGGTCTTGAAAGTATTAACTGAATCAATGTGAGCCAAAAGAACCATAAATATCTTTACCTCTATTCCTATGTTTGTCTCTGCCTCTATCCCTTTCTCTCTAGTTGTGTCTCCAGTTCTTTTTCTCTCTCTCTTCACCTGTGTCATATTTTTAAGGATAATGTCATGATATACACACCCACTATGTAGCTCTGGAACATTCCAACTAATATTCCCAAATCCAAAGAAATTTGAAACACAAAGGAATTATTACAGAGTAATCAGTTATGAGATGTGCTCTGCTCTGTGGTAAACGTGTCTGAGAAATCCCATGGCACACATGATAATTTGAATTAACTTCATAGCAAGCATAAAGGCTCAAACACTTAACCTGGAGCAGCTGATGCATGGCAAGTGAATAATTATGCTAATGTTATTGCAAAATTCTTTCTGCTCAAGCTTTTTTAAGATAAAGAAAGTTATGTGTACATTGCAAGAACTGTTTAGTACTGTTTGGGTTAGAAAAGAAACTGATTTCCTGAATGCACTTGAACAACACTCTTGGTGCCATACAAATCCAGAGGTGACAAGGATTTCTGAGCCTATAAATGCCCTGATGTGACACAGAACTACCAGGCCATAGAGCAACCTCTCTCAAAGCAATATGAAAATGTTAGAGAAGTCTTTTTTAGTCAAAAAAAATGTGGTTTTTCTCTGTGTCTAAGAATGCTTTTTTCATATTTTGATAATACAGCCATACAACATTTCTGCCTGTATTTCCTTCTGTTGTGCATTAATGCTAATAAGCCCGCGCAATTTCACAGTGATGAACAAACCTGCCATTAAAAACACTGTTTAACCTAAAACATATAACAAGGATAAAAAACAGCAGCAGTTCATAAACGAGCCTGAGTTTCCATGGAGGTACTATAGATCTTGCTTGTGTCTTAATTAGCTTCTCTGCTCTTTAAAAGTGCATTCTGGCTAATCTGGTGGTCTACTGACAGTACAGACTGCTTTTATAGGCATGGATTCCTCTTTCTTCCTGTATACAGTGACTGAGGTGATCAGGATGACTAAAAAACTGAACCTGCAGTCTGCTGATGAAACTATATACAGCACTCATCCAAATGATATCTGCTCAGATACAAGGTCCTGAAAAGTGGGAGCAGTAATAATTATAATAATAACAACAAAAAATAGTAAACTAATTTAGAGATTTTAGAAGAAACTTTTCTCTTTTTTTTCTCAAAATTACTAGATTAAGGGATGTTAATGGTATTTTTTTCCTAATAGCTCATCAACTAATATAATCTTAATTAAAATCTTACCTGTAAGGAATACAAGATGGCTGCAATCAGCTGTTTAAATTAGTGAAAGAGGTTATATAAATTGATCATTAAATCTTTCTACTAAAATGTATTTATGCTAAATTTGTAATAAAATCTGGATCATTACCACATAAAGGCCAGCTAAAATGGACAGATACTCCAAAAAGCTTATGGGTTTCAGCAGCCCAAGTGAAATTTTCCTGTTATCCTCTATTTTAATCTGTTTACTTCCTCAACAAATTATACCAATGGCATGAGAGCCTCTCAGTCATATTTTCCAGCTTCTTCATGTACCTGTATGCACCTGCTTCACTGGATCACAAGAATTATATTCAGCATGGTCCAACCTTTCCAAAGGATCACCAGCAAGACTGAAAATTTACAAAAGAGTGGTTGAGATTGTTCTGATACATGATCAACCACTATATAAGAAAAGGTTCAACTATACTTCTAATGTATTAATTCTGTACACATGCTTTTTAAATATTGGTAAACCTTCTCGCAACCAAGAATTCCAATTAGCCTCCGTTTGCAAACAGTACTTTCTCAGCCCCTCTTGATTTTGATTCACTTCTTTATTATCCTGTCTCAGCTTAAGGTTCTAATATTTTTACTTGTCATGTATGGCCAGACTTTGTAACAGTTTTATTAGCAGCCCTGAATACCCCTGGTCTGGATAGATTCTTCCCTAGTGATTTCTTTTCAGGACAGACTGGGACAATTTTTATCAAGAAATGTATCCCCTTGTCTTCTCTGGAGCGATGATGTATCATTCTGTATTGCACCACAGTAAGTCAGGCTTAGTTTCTTCCATGTTGTAGAATAGTACAAAAATAGCCAGAAAATATTACAAGGTGTTCTGTGTGTGGCAAACTGGTGCTGTTGCTGGGGGAACTAACCTTCATTTATGGTATTTCAATTTTTCTCTGAATACTAATCCAGGATCCTTGGGTATATTGTTGTCCTCACAGTTTCCAGGGAGTTTCTCTGTTAGCGATGCTTCCATTGCCAGAATTTCAGGCCTTAGATTCATATGAGGGTATAATCTCTTTTGATCCAACATGGATTGTCATTATTATAAATTTATTTCTCTGCAAATACCAAAATAAGACTTGACATAAGTCAGATAACATCTGACAGGTAACTACTGGAGGCCAGCTACCTGTTTTAATCATCATCAGATTCAATGGCAACAATAATTGTGTTCACTAGAGTTATTTTAAAGACAGGTTCAGATAATACAGCCTAAAAATGTGTTTCCTTGTTAGATGTGTTAGGCTACTGTGAAAGTATTCCTCCTGCCTCTACAGAGAAATCTGAAGCAGTAAATTAGTGCCAGAAGCCTTGAACAGCATGCACCAGAAGCACCCAGATACTCTAGCAACAATGTGGGAGTTCAGATAGACAGACAGATAGATGGACCTCAAAGAATCTTGTGTTAATGTGGTGGTATTCATGAACTAAAAGAGCAGCCCCCACACAGCCTGAAGTGAGTCAGGCTAATTATAAAATGCAAGGGATGCAGCCTCCCACATCTGACTCTAAATTCCCATTCGTTCCGCTAAAAAAAAAAAAAAATTAAAAAATTGTTTGCTTAATCTAGTTTAAAGATTGTTAAGGTCTCCTCTGGTCAGTGTAAGCCATAGCAAAGCATGCTCAAGTGTTTAGACAATACCACTTACTGGATTAGGTAAGAAAATATTTTTTGAGCCATCCCAGTGGGAATGAAGTTTAAAAGGAGACGAATCAATGTGTCTAAGCTGCAGAAGCAGACTAGAGAGCCAGAAAGATTCTGTGAGGAAATCTACAAGGATTGCTTGCACAGAAAATCTGGGAAGAAGAATGTTTGGGGGGCACCTGATTATGGAAAGGTAAAGAGCTACTCAGATCTGGAGGGAACATAAAAAAAAAACCAACAAAAAAAAAAATCCAAACCAAAACCCAACATGTGGTGCTTTGCTTCATGAACTGAGTGGAAATATGTACGTGAATGGCTTCCTTATATATTTTGTCAGGTTGCCATTAGCACTTTTCAATAGCCATTCTCAAACTGGAAAAAATGAACATATTTCAAGACATACTAAATCCAGGCTGAACAGCAAGATTGAATCAGGCTGCTCTTCAAGGAATGATGTTTGAGAACAGAAGTACTTCATTCCTTTCAACTCACACTGCTGAGAAGGTGAAAGAACATCATAAGCATAATTCCAGAATACATTAAGTACTAGAGTAAGGTAAAAACAAAATAATGTTTTGCTTACCTTTCATCCCCCACATCCAGTCCAGACTTCTGAGTTGGATCCTTTAGAACTGAGGTCAAGGCATCCTAATCAATTCCACAATTTCCACTGCCACATGCACTCTCTCATAGTGACTCTCACTGCTTCACTTGTAGCCAGTCTTACCTATATGCATGCAGGGACTGTGATTTGGAAAAAACATACTATAAAAGGCAGTGCAGTATTAAAGGCTGTATAGTATTAAAGGCAGTGCAGTATTAAAGGCTGTATAGTATTAAAGGCAGCAATGGCTGAAAAAGTAACTGGCAAAAATGAGATGTACTTTGAGAGATGTACTTCTGTAGTTCTTACTCAAATCTTATTTCAGATTCTGTTTTGTCTCATTTCCATTTAATTATGATTTTGGATTGTATTCCTCTAAATCTGTACTTCATTATTACCAGAGCATATCTGGGCTTTTTTGAATGGCACTAATTGGCATCTTTGCAGGCAGTCTCAACAAAGAGGCCAAAGACTGAATGTGCGTAGCAAATGGATTGTCACCTTCTTCAAAACTGTCCATCTTAAACAGGGCAGTGATATGCTGGAGAAGCAGGGTTTGTGATTGCTGGTGGTGCCAAACCCACTCCCTGGAGGCAGGCTGGAACATTACTGTGCATGGACCTCTTCCTACTAGCAGCCCACCAGCCATCCATCAGCCAAACTCCGCTTCAAGAGTCCTCAAACACAGAAGTTTGCAGGAGTGTAGATGAACAGTGGACTTCACCCTTAGAGGGCTGTTAATCTTGTCATTTTAAAAAGTGGTAAAACTCAAACATACAATTAAAATATAAATGTTCAAATACCTGCTACTTTCAGCTTCTGCTGCAGTATAAATTGGATGAAGTCCCATTCATATTGAAATGTAAATGCAAAACATAAATCTAAAAGGTAAAAAAAATGGCCAGCTTGGAAAAATATAACGTTTTTCATCTGTGTAGAAGATAATGATACAATATTCAAGTTTCCACTCTAAAGGTAATATTTTTTGTCTAAGTCAACATACTTTACCATTTTTAAACTTTTCTCATCATATTTTTGACAGCAGGTTTTCCAATTTTGACAGCTTTTAAAAAGTAATTTTAACAGACGAGTGATTTCTCCTCTCAGCAAAGTCAGATTATGTGAAATGTCAATGTAAAAACTATATACTGTGACACATAATCATTTTTCATTGAATTTACTGATTAATTTTACTTGCTATTGCTAATAAAATGTAAGTGCTTAGCTAATTGTATTGCTTATTTAAATTTTTTAAAGGAATGTATTTTTAAATTGCATTTTTTTTCTGACTACAAAATTTCTCAGAGGCAGCTATAATTTGTCACCCTTCCAATTTATTTAAAGAAGAAGAATTACTATCACAAGTGCCATTCCCAGCTGAGAGGCCAAAGAATGAATCAGCAGGGAGAGGTTAAACCAGTCTTTCATCCATAAGGGTGGGCTCTTTGATTTAAAGGTTGGTGCATATCTGCCGAATTTTACAGGAAAGTTTTTTTAGATATGGTGCATGTACTCCATGGAAAGCTACAGACTTCTGTTACCTGTGCTATCAGTTGGGCAGCTTCAGTAAGAATGAACTCAGCAAACGGGGGAGGGGGGCTGGGG
>JAVSBS010014842.1:0-19103 GCA_033124195.1 Coracias cyanogaster | reverse complement strand
GGGTGAGGGATCAGAAAGGGAATGGACAGCTCCAAGATTTCACTTCTAAAGCAAACTCAGCTCAAGTGAGGCATAAGTGACTTGGACCAACAACTGCCTCTAAAATAACACAGTCGTTCTAAATCTAAGTTTTGTTTTCTGTGCAGTGAGTTTTATTTGCAATTTTCTAAGCCAGAAGTCCAAAAGTATCATCTATTTCTACTCTAAAAGTGAAAAAAAAAAAAAACCACAAAACCCACAAAAACCAAACAACTCACACTCTCAAGATCAGTACTTAGAGGTACAGTCTGTCTTCAAAGCCTTTGGGGTGTAAGCCTGAAGTCATGGATTCACAGCAGTTTCATACACCTGTGGCAAAGCCTGCAATCCTCTATTTGTCTCATATCATCCAGGAAAATGCTTTTAGGCTTGAGAGAAAGTACCTAGATAAAAGAAAACTAGTAAGAAATATTTTCCTCTTTATTAGTCCTTAAACCGTCAAATAATCGTATGAAAGACTATGCCTCATAGGAGGAAAAAGGCTCAATGTCAGTCCCAGTATTTAAAGTATTTCTATATCAACTCAACTTAAGTGTCATTACAATCTATTTTATATTCCATTTTGATCCATCCACTTCATGTCACTGGGCCAAAAGTATGCTTGCATTTGAAACCACTGACAAACTTACCATGATGTAGGCTGCTCTTTCACAGCATTAACGTAAAACAGTTCTAAATCGAGCAATGTTCAATTATCCCTGAAAGTACAGATGACTTAGTTCTTCGTTAACTTAATTGTTTTCCAGTAAAAGTGAAATGTGCTGTATGCAAATTAAATAATACCAAGTGTCAGCACTTAAAAGAAACGCTCATTTAGCTTCAGTAGAGTTTTTTGTTGCAAATTTTGTTCATTTATTTTATAAGAAATTATGTTTGTCTTAATTTGCTCCAAACACAATACGATTCTGAGAAAGAGTGCCTGCTGGCAAAGTTGGAATTGCTGTCAGCAGGAAATGGCAAACTAATAATAAATGGTGGTAAAATATTTATGTTATAGTTTACTGGGAAAATGAATGCCGTTTTTTATTTTGTTCCTGCTTGAGGCAGTACACAATAACATAGTTGTTTTCAAAATAAGTGGATAGGATTCTGAATGCTGTGGTGACTTATCTTGTAACCATCAACTGGAAAAAAAAAAAAAAAGGAATTTATAAAAATAGAGCCTTTTACAAGCTCCACTTTAAGAAATTTTAACTGGGGGTACGTAGTGCAGTAATTAGTAGCATCTCACATTCAATGTCATTGGACACTAGTCTGATAGATCAAACGCTTGTGAACGTGGCCCACTTACTTAGTTGCTCACTCATAATTTTCAATAACTGTGCTGTTCTCATACAGGGAGGGGTGGTCCAGAGTTACTAGAATACTCTGCAGGATGGTGATGTTCAAGTACAACACTGTGTTTATGTACTCCCCAAAGTGTATCAAAGCTCAGATCCACAGAAATAAAAGAAAAGTCAAACAAAACAAGCATTAGACTGCGTAAAATAAGGTATGGACAAGGCAAACAGGTGAGGCATTGTTTAAGTGGCTAAGGTAGATCAATATCTGTGCTTGCAAGCCAGGAATTCTGCCTGCTTTCCTCTGGCGCTATGCAGATCATCTTACGGCCTGCAGACAGACTGTCGCCTAAACCTAACTGACAGACAACCTATTTCACCCTTGCAAAAATCATACCCATCTTCATTCTTGTGGCTCACAAGGGAAAAATAAAAGCCCCCATATCCCTGCAAAGTCACGAGGAAGTGTAGACATAAAAACAACCTTGCAGCTAACATTTTAAAAATTATTATTATGCTAATTACATTATGAAAGCAGTTATGTTTTCTGCTTCTTCAGTTATCAATGACAAGTCTATGCATTTTGCTTAGGCTGGTTTATCAAAGTACACAGCAGTAGTCTTTCAGGGTTTGAAAAAGATTCATATGAGAGATTGATACTCTTCCCTCCTTTTTCTTCAAATGATCTGTTTTATTATCTGAGAGGTTTTGTGATTTGAAATGAGTGCGTGTGGGGCATCACGATGCTCTGACTGCACTTCCTGATAAGATAGATTGGTTAAAGCCCTTTCCCCTTCAAAAATATCTTCATTTCAGCCAGGTTAAATTAATGTATGGGCAGTTTAAAGAACTGCTGGACTCCTTCAGTAAAATCTTGAAGATCACCACCCAGATAACCTGGAACACAGCTACCAGAAGCAAAACCAGGATTTTGTAGAAAAACATGAAGTACTTAATTTCCAGCATCAGAATTTCCTGTTGGAAAGGCTGCCTACAGGAGGGAATAAGCTGCAAATTATGCCAGCTTCAATACAGGAGAGAGCATTCCCGCAGCCTGCATCTTGTAGGTCTTAGACACACAGTATCACCATTTGAGGTTAAGGAAGGAAGTGAGGATAAGAAGACCTTTTTAGGCCCTTAGAAAAAGCATAGTTCTTGCTTTTATTAAAGATGTTAGTATAGATACTCCATTCTGTTCACTTTTTAGATTGAAAATCTCACACTTTATTCCTCATCTCAGAACTGATTAGCTATTAGAGTTGCAATTTCAAATGTATGTCCATTTCTCTATTTTAAGGAGGTAAAACATTCAGCTTTAATCTCCAGAGTGTAAAAGGTCACCTTTGTAGACTGATGCATATCATATCTCCGGGTAATGAGAACAAGTGTGCTTTTCCTCAGTACAACAACCTTAGTTACTCTTCTATTGCAACCATTTTCCTGCCTTACCTTTCTTTATGGCAGAGGAAATGTAATTTACTTGTCAGATTGAAATGTTTGATATAAATCTTTAGCCTTTCTTTCAAACAAGTATTTCAGAAACATTATATTATAAACAATATAATGTTTATAATGGCATGTTTAATTAAACAACTGATTTATTTTCAGCAGAAGAAGAATGTATGATTATATTAATTAACAGTAAGACCTGTGACCAAATTTAAAGAAAACATTTTCAGCTCAACAAGGAGGTATGATTATCTTGATTTCAAAGCAAGACATGTGACTAGAATTGAAACAAAATATTTAAGTCTCTGTCTTTACAATTATTAAAAAATATTTTCATTGTAAAAAAAAGAGAACAAATGCAATTTACAAAGTATATCTTCCCAGGATAACACTTGCTTCTGATCACAAACTGGCTAAGAAATTAAAATCAGTTAAATAAAAATCCTAGAGTAATTTATTTATATGATGAAGAGTGTTTTAACCAAATTGCAGTTCAACATGTTTACTGGTACTTTGGAATTAAAACACTACATTTCTACAAATGATGATTACAAATCTCTGTGTTTTATAAGCTTATTTTGGTAGTTAGACAGAAAACCAATGCTTAGACTTGCGTGGTTTGCTCACATAAGTCCATTTAAGAGATTTCACCAACATGAGTAAAGGAGCAAAATTTAACCTGAATTGAATACCAAGTATTCTTTTAAAAGCATCAGTAATATTGGTATTGTTGCTGGGGTTTACTCTGTGTTCTTGAAAACCATTTCTGTCATTTCCTACATATATATCATGAATAAATTTAAATGATCATGATTTCCTATAAAGAGGAAAAGGTTACAAGGTATTCATAAGAAAACACAAATTGTTTTTTGCTTTTTTTAAATAAAGTAAGTTGTGCTTAATTTAAATGCATATGACCAAGTGAAATTATCAATGAAAAAGGAGAATCTGTTAAAGGAAACATACACTGAGTTACGATCCTAATTACCCATGTTTAGATATGTTTATTTAGGTAAACAGAAGAAATATTTTTGATCCAGATGTGACAAATTCCATGCTGTCATTTACCTTGCAAAGATCATAGAATTTTTGCTTTTATCACATTCCCCCGAGTACTTTCATGTTTTCATTAAAAAGCAGTAGTTGAGAAAACATGTCAGATGCTAAGCACAAAATCCACAATGCAGCAACATGGAAAAATTGTAGCAACTGTTTTGGAAGAAATGTCTTTAAGTCAACCTACATACAATCTTAAATGACTTGCCAATGAATGTTAATTAGCTTTAAAGTTACACCATTACATGACTTCAAGTGCTAAAGAAAACACTTATTTAGCTGGTGTATGAGCAAAGAACAAAAATTAACAGATATGGTTTTCACAAATAACTATGGGTAAAGTTGTATTGGTATTCAGGATGGTTACTTCAATGCTACCTAGAAATTAAGCCAAAGGCTAAGTAATATCCACAGGCAAGTTGTGATCATTAAAGATGTGATTTTTTTGTCTTAACAACAGGCTTACAATTAAGCTTATATTGAAGTGCAAAAATGTCACTGTCTGAGACTACAGTGTGTCTCTTCTTACAAAAGAGCTTCATATTTTATTCCTGCTGTAGCTAATGAGACGTCTCGGGGATTTGAGTATATTATACTAGTTCATCGTATCATTATTAAACACACCTAACAGTTTGTAGGATGCTCATTAAGAATATTTCCAGTAACAATTAAGTTGAACATGAACTTTGTTTAAGCAACCTAAAAACATCAGTAAGTGTCAAAAGTATTATGTAACTATTTCATATAGCAATGTTCCATTGTCAAATATGGACAGAGGATTAGTTCCCTCTAATGTATTTACCTTCATACAAGCAAGTGTAAGTCTTCTCATCCTCTCACACAGAAATTGCTTAAATGTCAGTGGAATTATTCATGAAGAAAGTTAATGAAGTTTAGTGCAAGATTTTGAATTGTTAATTTACTTTGGGGGGGGAAATGTATATGGGTTAACAAAGATGAATTTTTCATTTTCCTGATAATAGGAGATTTCCTTAGAGTCTTCCGTGACATACCTCATCAAGATTCATCATTCTGCAAAGGATATAAAGAAATCAAAAGCAAGCATTCACATTTGCTAATATATCCTATGAAGCCTGTAGAAGAGAAAGGAGAGAAGTCTTTATTGTTATGTTTCTGTACAAGGCAGAGCAGACAGCACTAAATGAAAACAACTGGTTTGCAGGACAGCAAAACTAACAACCCAACTCTTCATGGTAACCTTCTAATATTTTTCTGCAATGTATCTGTCTAGTTAGAAAGTCCTTCCACTCAATCTGCAAAATACTTTGCTTATCCAAGCTTCACATTTAACGAATTACTCTACTTCTACCACTATGAAGCCCTTTACTTCATCACTTCTCTTTGCTTCAGCCCTTCCCTCCCTCTCTCTGTATGCATCCTCAGTTGAATTTCACAGTTGTTCCTGAATTAAGTTCTACCTCCTTCTCTTTTGAGAAAGGAAACTACTTCTATTAACACCTGTGATCCCCAGCCTACATGTGGTGTTGACACGAAAAGTCAGTCTCTGGCTTTTGTGCCTATCAGCCCTCGTCTGCCCTTCTGTTTAAACTATGATACTAAAAATCGATGATCTTCATGGGGCAATAGGAATTTGCTTCGCTCATTCCTGCAATTCAGCAAACTGTGGCTGCTCTTTCTACCTGTAAAGAAGTTTAATAGCAATATGATCTGCTTTTTGCTGCAAAGTGTGTCCCTGTTTCTTCCTAATGAACAAAGAGATTAATCCTGAGGAGTCTATGTACTCAAGTGAGCTTTAAGCAGCACCCAGTTGCCTTCACATGCCATGCATCTTGGATAATTGGATGCCCTCCAATCCTCTATTTCTGGGCTCCATAACTGGAAAAGGCAAGTAAGAATGGCTGATACCAAGCTGATCATACAAACTACACACATGTTCACAGCAGGAGTTTTCTGAGAGTTTTAGGACATAAGCAGCAAGTTTTAGTCTTTTTCTAACTTACTTCCTTGGTTTGAATGATAAGAGTTTCAGGAAAGTCACCACATCTTCTTGACATTTTAAAGTGCCTAAGCCAGTGTCTCTGCTTGTCAGTAGAGTATTCTAGGCATCTTATAAGCAGCAGCAGTACAACATAGAGAAAGTGGCATATTTTCCATTTCTCTATTGCACCCAAAACTGTTCTTATTCTGCACTCAACCAACAAAGCCACTTGGGGTTTTCATTCTTGTCCCTCTCTCTCCCTGCAAATCAATACAGTTGCTTAATCCTAGAAATCTTCTTGCTTTGCCTTTTACTTTCCACCACTACAGTTAGAAATATGTTAATATCTCTATTGACTTTCATTGCACTGGTTATTATTTACTTCATACGAATTTCAATTCCACCTTTTTCACTGTCTTTTGGGAAAGTTTCTTTTCTTTGAATTCCTTCAGTCTGACTCTCCACATAAAGTTAAAGCTTTTTTGAGGCTTTTCCTAGCAACACCCCACCTGTAACTACCATCACATGCCATGCCTCTCCTCTCACACTCCTTGCTAGATCAGTTATTCTTACTCTACTGCTTCTGCCTATGACTTTTTATCTGTCCTATGGCACCAGGCTCAATTTCCAAGCTGTTTTTCAAAAAGTACATTGCCAGCTTCCCAAGCATTTACTCTTGTTGCTTATCTCTTGCAAATAGTTTGAAAGAAGACCCCACTGTGAGGCTTTTGGCTACTTTTTGTTTCTTGTTTTCCATTCTATGGCTTTTGTCTTGCCCATCTACTTAAACTGAAGCAACCTTGGGACACTAAATCAAAATATGTGGTTCTAAAATAAAATCCAAATGTTAGCTTATGTCTGATCAAATGTGCTTTCCAAGAAACATGACAGATTCTGTGTCTGTTGTAATCTGTACTTTAAAATCCAATAACTTTATTCTGTTAAAATGCATGTAGATACTGTAGACGCTTAACATTCATGGACATCACATTTGGTAGTCTGCAACACTCACAAATATATAGAAACCATCCTTCAAGGCCTAGTGCCGATTCATCCCTTGTCTGAAGAGCAAGCAGGTAAATGGGCTTATAAACATAGAATAACTTCATAACTCTCGTAAATACAGAGTAACTGTAGAATCATATCTGTGGAGTAACCTTGTAACTTTAGATCATACCTTTGACTTCACGGTATTCTGCTTGAATTCTAAAGTTTCATGCTATCCCTTAGAAATCTTACTTTCCAAAAGAAAATCTGATCATTCTGAAATTACAAAATTTGAATATGAGGAAGTTTCATTAATTTAAGATTCCATTCATATCAGTAGAACATGCTCTCCTAAAGTCATGGATTGATTTTGATCTCTTATTGCAATGAGTGTAAAATGTTCTTTACTGCAATTATAAGGATTTTTTGCTACAGATTAATATTTTCCTTTCATTTACCCAGATTTCTAATGCCAAAAAATGGCTTATTTCAGAAAGATGGGATTTCTCAATGATTTATTATTCCTGCATTAGCCATTTTCTGTGCCTCACATTTGCAGTTAAGCAATTGGAAAACTAACTAAAAACATTCTGCACTTATTTCTGAATATAATTATGTGTAGGACAATCCTGTGGCCATTAAACAATCCAACTGGCCATAACATAATCAAGTCAATGATAGATTCTGAGCCCTGAAAAACAATAACCAGAGTAGGACTAGAAGAAAAAGTACCGCATTTTCCATCTTTTTGAAACAGAGTGTGAACATGAGGCTTAGCTATATTAAAAAAAAAAAACGGTAACCGATAGCTAAAAAAAGGAAAGCATCAATGGGACCTGTAAAGGAATTGCATCCTTCTTAGTAAACGTAAAGAACAACACTTAAATAAGGTCCTTGAAGTAACCACAATACAGTGAATCCAATGGCAAAGACCACATGGATGAGAGAGTACACTGGAAACCTCCACAGCTTCCCATTTCCTATGGAACCCAAATCTTTCTTACAGCAATTGAAGATACTTGTCTTCCAAAAACTTTGGTTGTTGGGTAGAGAGCTGTTGGCATTACTCAGGTCTATTCAAATTATTTGGGCTGAAGAATCTCCAGGAAAAAAATGTCATGTAAATATTAGTTCAAATTTGAATATGAATATCAGTTTGACGGCATTTGTAACCAGTCATACTTTGACTTCTTTTTTTTCTCATCTAAATATGTCTTTCCATTTAAGCCAAAATGTTTTGTAAAAATGTGTCAGTTTTAATGAAGTTTTCAATGGGAATGTTCTAAATATCCTGGCTTGTCTATTTAGTCATTTCCAAATGAAAGAGTGAAACAAAGAAAGGGTTGGAAAGAGAAATACACACACAAAAAAAAAATCTGTCTTTTTTTGGCCCCAAAACAGATATATGCAATTTTATGACACAAAAATGTTCCAAAGAGTTTTGTTTTATTTCCAGTGTAGAACAAAAAGGCATCTTAAACTATACATATTTTCAAAGACGGAAATGACATGTTGCCCTTCGGTTAGCTCTAGGTATGACATTTTGTTTGCTTACTGCAAACAATACAGTAGGTCTGTAATAAGGCATACTTACAAAAATATTTTTCATCTTGAATTCATTAGCAGTCACAAAGGCGAATTCCACTTGACTATATTTTTTATGTCTACCATTTTTCACATATGTTGTGTTGGCCAATATAAATCAACTCTTTGGAGAAAAGAAGCAGTACTTACAAACATAAAAACTAGTACCGTATACAAAGATTACTCTGGTTGAGAACAACCATCACAGGTTACTGTACTAAAAAAAATAGAATATATTAAATAAAACTCTCAACTAATTTATGAAATACAATCATATTCCTCATTACAAAAGGAGACCAAAAAAAAACCCTATTCAGTGGTCCCTCTGTTCAGGTCCGGGGAAAAACAATCTTTCTAGTCAAAATTTGGCAACTGGTTTTACCTCAAAGCCAGACTTGCGACATGTTACCACTTTTGAAAATTAGTCAATACAGCCTGCTTTTGTGTCATTACTCAGATTTTCATCTGAGATAAACTAGCATAATGTAGACCTACCCATTCTGAAAATAAGAGCACACATAAATTCATTTATCTTACTTCATAATTAATAAAATGTAAATGGCAAATTTCCAAAATTTACAATGAACAGGAAGGGTCTATAGGATGAGGATTATCCACTAAAGTGATTTACAAACAATTTTAAAGGGTAAAAATAATAGAGAATTTTGTAGCCTGCTTGCACATAATTGGAGAACAGGAAAAAAAGCAAAATTTGACACATCAGTTATTCATTCTACATAGATCAGTTCACTTGATACTATGGTAGAGACATATTCTATAAGCTTTTCATACTGCAGTGAGCTAAGGCACACACACAGCATAGGAATGAAGGAAGACCATTTGTTGGCCTCTTTTTTTTTAATCACTCACAATCATTTAGAGATTCTTGGGACTACTCACACTGTTTACAAGGTGGTACATGTATCGCCTATAAAACACCTGTGAAGCACAATATCTGCTAAATGTTAGTCAAGGATCGCTTCCTTTCGGAGTGATTATTGATCCACTGTTAAAACAGCTTATAAAAACAACCATTTGTGAAAAGACTTATAACTTTCTACTGCTATTCTACTACACATTTTAAAGTTCTTTTCAGAGGAAATTTCAATATTACCAAATATTTTTTTCATCTAATTATAAATGCCTATGAAATTTAGGAATAAAACATTTGATATTATTTATATTGCTATCGAAAGGAAAGATAATGTCCAGGACTGGCTTTAAAAACTATTAATGAGCCCTGGCAATGTGAAAAAGAGATGGATTAGGTAGATGTAATGAGATATGATTAAAGGGTGTAGGCACTGAAGGGTGTTGGAGAAATTCTTTTCAGAAGGAGTATAATTAGTGTCTGATAAAAGTACTTAGTAGATGAGATTTTTCAAGAAGAAAGGTTAAGATAAACACATACCATATGACAAACCTGTTTAATTTTTTTCCTTTGGTTCTTTGCGTATTCAATAATCTGTTAAAGTTTTACACATAAATAACATTTGTTGAATACTTGATGAAACTTCACAAGACAATTAAAGGAGTTTTAATTACAAAATATAGAAAGGAAAGAAAATGTTTAAATGTCCTGCTGCATTTCCATTATGCATTTCTGTTTTGGTATGTGGAACTTAAATAATAATATGCAACCTTTTCCTGAAATTAAACAAACAAATGAACTTCTTTAAGAGTAAGATTTCTGCAAGTTGCTTAGCAACTTTTAAAGCATTTT
The DNA here is from genome assembly GCA_033124195.1 of Coracias cyanogaster. NCBI lineage: Eukaryota > Metazoa > Chordata > Aves > Coraciiformes > Coraciidae > Coracias > Coracias cyanogaster. The sequence continues at coordinate 9,025 of JAVSBS010014842.1, read as the reverse complement.
TTATTAAACTGGAAGCTACTTCTTTTAGTTTAGGCTTCAAAAAACACAGCAGCCTAAAGGAGACCATGCCAGCCACCTTTATACAAAATCCTGCATAGAGATGCTAGTTTGTCCATCTGGCCAATAATATTTTGTACATTATAAAACATCTGTTAGAATGAGATATCAGATCTTTGTTGCTTTGCATTTAAGTGTTAACCTGCAGCCCATAACTGAAGCTTGAAATATGCCAAATGTTAATCCAGTTAGAGCACTCACAGACGAATGGCAGATGAATATACTAGTACTTAGAGGATCCAGAAGAGAGGTTCACCATTGTACACCTTTCTGAGCATATATATGGTCACGCACCTGTGTAAGGAACTTATGATGTGAAACATGAAAAACTGAAATAACAGCAAGTGCTGCCCCTCATACATCTGGGGACTTACCACTGAAGGAAAGCTAGCATATCATGATCTCTGGTCTCTATTTTCAAGACCAGTAATGATCGATTACCCTCTCATTTCTTCGCCCTTACGACACACTATCTTTTCTGCAATAGTTCATTGCAAGAGAATATTGTTCAGGATTTGCAGTATTTCAGTAGTCCTTTCTTACTAATGTCTTCATGAGGAGAAGAATTAATAAAGCTAGCCTGACACATGGCATCTGAAATATCTTCTCTGAAAGATAATTCAGGCCCATGTGCCAAGACGATCTGCCTTAACACAGCTCCTTCTCCACATTTGGTCACTGAGCAAAGGAATTTACTCGTCAGTAGCAGAGCAGAACAAGCCTGAAATCAACCTTTGCACGGAACCCACATGCTGACAGCACTAGCCTTGTTTTGGTGTAAAGACATAAAGCATAATCATCTTTCTCACTCTGGAAAATGTATCACCTTCAAGGACTGACACACAGTAAGAACAACTTTTCTTCCTCTGTCTGTGTACAGGAATGTCCATTGTTTCTTATGACAGACTTCCTATTACACACAACACCTGTGATACTCGAGTCTCAACATGACATGGAGGATGGTCCTACTTATGGAGAAACACACAGTTATGCAAAGCAGTCTTTAAGTCATTGGTGAAGTTATTCAAGTGTATTTCTTACTTATATAAAGCCATTTCCAACTAGGCACCTAATCTATCCAGAGAACATCTGAAATTCCTACAAGGTGAGTTCAAGTGTCCTGCAGAAATTCTCCCAGAAGACATGAAGCTCGATAAGGTGCTTTTGTGCTATTTCAATAGTAAAGCAAGATCTTAAAAAGAAATGGACTAGATTGTTTTTCTCATTACTTCAGCAGTTTATACAGATCCTACCAATCTATTACTAATTAATTAATTAATTATGAGATTCGTAGCTCCTTCAAACATCAAGGAGACTTTTCAATAGAAGGGAATGCATGGTCCTATTCTAGGTGCCAGAAGGAAGATTCAAAGTCTTTCCTAATCAACAGCCCCAAAAGAAGAGTGGAAAACTCTGTTTCTTGGCAGTAATGCATTACTCATGAAGTGCAATCATAATACTCAATAAGTCAACATCATTCAGCGTTGTCAACATTGTCCATTGCTGCATCTTTTTCAGCTTCAGCTAAATATGGTGCTCCAAAAAATCTGAAATAACTTATTTTTTAATTAGTATCCGAAGCTAATATGTTAATTTGGTTTATGTTTTTGTGAGAGTATAGATTCTAAAAATGTACAGGCGAAAGATGCTGTTAGACTGTCTATTCCCTGTCAATGAAAAGACATACCTTACACTATTCTCTAAGTTTTTTGCAAATTTGGCATAAAATAATTAGATTCATGGGGCTTCCAGAATTTACTTGTAGAATCTTTTCCACCAGATTCCATCAATTGATGAATCAGGAATATTTCAAGAGCATTCAAACCTAATTCTTACAGGTTTTTAGTGTTAGTCTGTTTCTCCCAGCGATAATCCAGGACCAACAGGCAAGGAGACCAAGGTTCAGTGGACTCCAGAAGAGCAGGAAAGACAACTGAAGTGCCAGGAGCTCTACTGTGTTACAGGAGGAGAAGGTGAGGAAGTCCTTTGGGGCAGACAAGGCAACCAGGCCACTTCCTTCTCACACACACTCCTTGTATGCACCCACTCCCACATCTCCTGATGGATTTCCTGATGCTCATGGTTTCTTCCGGTAAACCAGCAACATTGTATTTCATAATTTCAATAGAGGTCATGGTGGAGATGTAGAGGGAAAGTCAGGAAATCTTTAGGATCTACATGAAAACAAGGCAGCAAGCACTTTTCCGCTTTACTTCTAAGGAAACTCTAAGCAACATTGACAGAAGTAGCTTCATGTACTGCAAAACAGAGACAGCGCTGAGACACCCATAGACCAGCACTGTTTTCTGCTGTCACCTGTCCAGGTATTACAAGCTGTGGCCCGCTCCATCTTTGGGGTAGGAAGTACATAGTCTGGAAATCAGTAGTACCACCCTGCCCTTTGAAACAGTTCTACTTGCTTGCCTTCACTGCTGTTAGGATTTCTCTCATCTTTGTTCTCTTTTTTCTTGATACAGGCTTAATGTCGCTGTTGTTGCTGCCCTGCTTGAATTTGGAACCAAAACCACGTGATTTTTCCTAGCACTCCACTTTTTTGCAATTTCTGCACCCCCTCAGACTGATGGCACAGCCTCCAAAGCAACAACTCTGGGCCTTCCATTGGCAAGTCTTGAAGATGTAGCACAAACAAACTGCAAAGAGAAATAAAGGAGTTTGCCTGTAGCTCCTCTGCACTTTTCACTGAGCTCATTTTAAGCTAAAAGAAACTGGCTGCAGTGTTTGAGTGATAGAATTTATCCAAAATGGAAGCCAGTGTAGAAGAGAGGAGCATCAGAAACAGAATGAAAATCTTTAGGAAAGATGGGAGGGGCATCTTTTTTGGAGGGAAAAGCCTTGCTGGCCTTAAATGCTTTAGAAGTTTCTGCAAACAGAGAACTGAAACCCATCATTGATTTGATTTTTTTTTTTACACAGGGAGGTTATGACTAATATTTTCTGCTATATAATTGTCAGAGTGTGTGATTTGATGTTCTCTACCACTGTTATACGCTGGTTCATTATTTTCTTTAAATGTGAACTTAAAGGGACTCCTCTGCTGTGTTTTCACTTGTTTTTGGTTTTGTTTTTCCTTTTTTCTGACTACACTCCAATAAGTTCTACTTCTTCCTCCTCCCCAGAATTAGAAGCGGCTCTTCTGAATATCACTCTACTTCAGGAAGGTCTCTGCAATCTGTTGAAGATTAGGTACACATTATATGCAGGTATAAAGTTGTCAGGGATAAGATCAGGCAGTGGAAAAAAAAAAAAAAGAAAAAAAATCACTAAGCTGATCTGAGAGACTGCAAGGCATCCAGCTCCTTCTGTGTCAGGAAAACACATACCTTTTCCCCACTGCTTTCAAGGAGTTGAAATAACTATTTGAAAAATAAGAAAATTCTCTCCTCACCTCAGGCTTAAACAACAGTGAGATTTAGGCACCCATCATTCTGAGCTGAAGTTTTAGGAAAATATTGTCCCCCTTTTCACCTCTCAGGCTGTCAGAAAAAAATCTTTGCATGTTCTGTTTCAGAAAATCCCACAAATAATGGATAGTTCCTTTCAGAAATTGCCAGTAACACCCCATTCTTCCCAGGTTTTTAGAGCTCACAGTAGTGGCTGCATAGATGAGGCCATCACGAGCCAGAGACATCGTCAGCACAGAACACTCTGCTATTTATTTGGACTCTGAAAAAGAGCCTTCTTGCTTCTTTTCCTAAAATAATTAAAATGCAACACTTAAGTTCCGATTTGCTAAAAAAAAAAAAAAAAAAAAAAAAAAAAAGGCGTGGGAGCATAAATGTTTTGGCTCTGAGTTGACAGTAAATATATCTTCACATCATGTTTTTATTTTACCATTTTTAATGCAGCTATCCTTCCTAGCCCCTTCCCCTCCCCCATTAACTCCTGAAGTGTCTGAAAGAGCCCGGGAGCTCACCATATTCTCTCCCCTCTCTCCGCAGCGGAAGATCAAACGTATTACTTTCCCCCTTTGCATGTCTGATGACGGGATGGAGGTATCGCTTCAGCTGAGATTTACCGGCCTGGGTCTAGCAACGGGCGCAGAGAGCGGAGAGTGAAGCCGGAGAGATGCTGCTCCTCGGGGACGAGCCCCGGGAGGGCGAGCGCTGGGCGCCGGGCCCCGCCGCCGGCGCGGAGCGGCGCGGAACGGAGCCGAGCCGGGGTCTCGGCGGCGGGGCACGGCCACGCATCAGCTAGGGCCTGCGATCTGCCTTACCCCGCGCCTGTCCGGCTGCCGGGTTTGGTGCGGGGGTTTGTTAGCGTTTGTTGGTGTTTTTATCTTAACCTGCATAACAGGTCGCGGGGGCGTTACCCCCAACTCCCGCACTGCTGACTGGCTACATCGGGAAAGGAGTTTCTTGGATTAAACTAGGAGGGAAATAGCTGTTCATTTAAATATTCGTTCCCCTCGAAAGCTAAGAGATGTCTGTTATTCGCAGGCTGGGCAGAGAAGCCGGCTCGATATTAATTGAAGAAGGGTAGCTCCAGCACTGCTGGTGATGTTCATTTGCAATTCCTACACACTGGCTATTATGTGCAGGGAGCTAATCCTGCCTTGCCTTGGAAACAGAGCTTCTACTGAGCTCACTGCGCTCCTCAGATTTCCTTTATAAGAGAGCCGTTGTTTTACTGGGATTTTACGGTTATTAATAATATTGCATAGAAATTTGAATTGTTCCTAACACGTGTGTAAAGGCTTCCTCCTTTTTCTCTTTTTCTGGCCTTCTCTTTCCTGAACTTTTGGGTTCCTGCCGTGCTCCCCTTGCCATGGGATGGGGAAGATGGGAGCTCCCACGTTTCATCCCTCCTCCCTGTTGCAGCTGTCGGGGGGGGAATACTAGACCATAGGCACTGCATAATGGCCAACCTTCGCAAACCCTGTATCACTGTCTGGCCGCGGAGGACCGCCGAGGTTTAATTGCATCCATCTGCTGGCATTTGCTGGAAGGGTGAGCGATATGGGCCATGCTTCACACCAGGGAACTCGTCCCTGAGAGAGCTGCTTCTCCTACCCGGCAGCCGCTACAGCGGGCAAAAATCTTTCAGGGATGTCTCCGGCCGCTGAACTTGAAGTCACGAAATCCCAACCCAGCTGCAACAAAGCGAGCCTCTGCCTCTGCCGCCCCTTATAAGCCAAGACTGGCCCCTCCAAGGAAAGCAAACCCCGCTGCCGGTGCGAGCAGACACCACCCCCCCCTCCACCCACAACTTCCAAGAGCACCGAGTGCACCCGAAGGCGGGGAACGACCCCCAGCCCTGGGCTGGGACAGACCTCGTGTAGTCCGGGCCTGAGAGGCTGGAGCATCTGCTGGCCGCTGGTCGGACGCGTGTAACCGTTTATTGGCATTATGGCAATACAGTGCACGGTCAAAAACAACGCAAGAAGTTACAGGATCGGTCTTCCCCGCAAAGCCCAAGGAAGAAGCTTGAGATCTGTACCAAGTCACCCAAGGAACTAAATAATATTTGCAATTTTTGTGGGGTTTGACTTATGCCATTGCGTCTCTCCCACTTCGCGCCCCCATCCAAACCCCTAATCCAGGGCACGTCTTGTTCCCTGCGATTTTTCGGCAGTTATTGAACAGAGCGACTTAACCTCGGACACCTGCCTGGGGGATTTCGAGATTGAATACTTTGGAAAGTACTGTCCTTCGAGTCTTCTTGGATCCAAATTTCACGGCGGCATCTCGGAGTGGTCCGGTGGCGCCTCTGCCTTTCGGCTGGGCTCTAGCACATCTGATAAACTCAGCCTTCCCTTCTCCCGAGAAGATGATGGACTCGTGTTTACACTCCAGACAGCCACTAACTTCTCCGATCTCTCTCTCAACCCCCACTGCTCCCCCCACCCCACGCCGCCCCCCTTCCCTTCCCTACCCCCACCCCTCCCCACCCCCCTTTTTGGTTCTAGCGAACAAAAACCGGCATTTGGTGCCAGCGCACTGTCCTGTTCTGGCTTTGCATCATGACCACGCAGACCTCATTCATCACGGGTCCTTCTCCTGGACAGTTCCCCACTTTGGCTGTCAGGCGTTACTCGTCACGTCACCTTCTTCCTCCACAGATACCTAATCAGGGAGAGAGCACATCCCAGGCACAGCCGCAGGCAAGAAAATCCCGCCTCCCTCACCACCCCCCCGTGCTCCCTGCGACCACGCTTCCAGCCCCATGGCTTGGTTTTCCCAGGGCTCAAGAAATACAGGAATAGAGAAAAAAATGCCCATCTCTACAGGACCTGGTGCTAACGCGGCTTCCCCGGGGCCCAAGCTAAGGGTACTGATTTAGTGATGGATTTCTAACTCAGACCAGGACAGCAAGGCACGACAGTCCCGTATACCTTTCTGACCGGGCTGTTCACGTCAGACCCTGCCAAAAACTTGCAATGCTGGAGAATGATGCTGCTGAAATAGTTAACGGCATCTAAAGGTAGGCTAGGAAATACTGAGCGGTTGGTTAGCAGAGAGTGGAAAAAGGAGATGCCGATGACAGGGAGCCTAATAAAGCCTTAGCAGATCACCATTTTTTCTCAGAAGAAATGTAGAAATATGAAGGCATCTTTTAAACCCTTTTATTAGTCTTTTTAAAAGCAGGAAATAAGGTAAAATCTTGAAACGATGGCTTATGACTCACACGGTTGGTAGCTTGCAGCTATCGGCTACTGCAAGATGTGCGTGTGGCATTTAAAACAAACAAACAAAACAAAGGGAAAAAAAATAAAAACAAAGCAAAACCCAACCACAACAGCAACTGTAGGCCCAAGCTCCTGTGAGTCACAGTATTTAATAACCAACTAGGTTCAACTCTGCGTGTCTGTGTGTGTTCATATTTCCATTGTCAAAGAATAAGGGTGTATGTTTTTCACATGTTAGGTTTGCAATTTCATGTTGATTTCAACATTTCCTAACGACCCATCCCACAGAGGTGTCTAAAAGCACCTACAGATTATCTCCCATCTCTCTATTACTCCAGTGTGACACACCTACCTACATTTTAGGGGTACATCACTTGAGACAGATTTACAGTTCAACCCTCTCAGCAGACAGGAGGAGAGATCTGCGTGGAATATAAATTCAAGAATGTAATTCTTTCTCAAACAAATAATCTGCTCCCTTTCAAATATAATTAATGTTTTGATAGTGCATTTCTTGTGAGAGAGAGATACAAAAACAGAGGCAACCTCTTGGATCTCTGTTTGTATATTTGCAGCAGGAATTTACAGTACCTATCTTGTGAATGTGACAGATAGGGTGTTTTAAACATTTAGAAGTTTATTTATTAGCAGAACTACAGCAGGAAACTGATAGGTCTTCGCTATCCACCGTGCCCGTTTTACGCATGTTTTTGTTGCAAAGGAAATTGCAGTTGCAGGAGGAGGGCATTAGTCTTTCATTGAGATAAGAAATGTTTCCTAGCTCTCAGGATGCAGCCTTCTGTCCTGTTGTGCTTGGGAGGCACATGTCCTTGCGCTTTGTCTTTCATTCTCCTCTATCTTTTCTCCGTGGGGCTGTGCCTATATCCCTTTTTCGCCCGCAGGGAGTTAAGGAAAAGCTCCCTAACACAGTGGGAACAGACAGCATTTCGGGTTTGACAGTTTTCAGTGTTCAGACTGGTCCGGGCTACTACGTGTTTCAAGTCATATAGTCTGAACAAAGCCACGTTTGAAAATGCTCAGAACATTTGTCAGATGCTTGTTAAATACTGTTATATGATCGTATGGCTCATTAGTTATAGATCCGCTACCAAATCCAGGGGGGCTGAGTTATCTTTCTTCTTCTCTCCCTCTCTCCCTCTCTTTTCTTCTCTCTCTTTTCTCTTTCTAACGCCAGTTTCACAGGAAGGTAGGCAAAGGCGATTCTGTCGTGCTGAGGGACTCGAAACTGAACGACATTCATTCCGAATGCCTACGTCGTTCCTAAAGCACAACACAAAATTGCCTCGGTGAAAAAAAACTCTATATTTTACTTCCAAATGCTACAAACGCTGGAGATCGGCTTGAGACCAAAGCCATCTGGATACTCCTACCCGGTTCATGAATGGCCAGATTTGGCTTCCACCAGTATCAAAAGTAAATTTCCCATTCTTATCACTGGAAACTGCACTGGGTTCCCATTATGCCCATAGCCTAGCAATACATGTTGACATGCCGTTTATTTTCCATTGTCATATTATTTCTGAAAATCCGAGTGTTAAACGGACTCGTGCTATGGAGAAATTTTTAAAAGCATTGGTTTCCAGCTGGGGTTGCCTTGCTTTGCTTTGCTCAAACTGGTAATTTCAAAGAAAGGGTGGACATATCCCAAAAAGATTTTTCACAGAGAGAACCTGACCTGTAGTTGGTCTGGAAGTCTTTAGCAACAACAAAAATTTCTAATACGAGTTATTACTGATCATAAAAAATAATTAATGGACTTACGGAAGTGGAGTTTACATTTTCAAAACAGTGCAAGACCCTTTACTTGTAAAGGAAACAGACCTGGCTATTCTTGTGGCAGGCTTTCTAAAAAAAAGAAACAAAGAAAAAAAAAAAAAAAGAAAAAATCCAACCTCCAAACAAACACAACAACAACAAAGACAAGAAAAAAAAAAAACAAACCCACACAGTCAATTTTTTTTCTCTCCGGAGTTTATAGTCTCTGAAAAGGTTGTTACAAACCAAGGGTTACCGCTCCAGAAGGTAATAGGAGTAAGATAACTTGGATCTGGAATATACTATATTGTAACTCCCTTTTAATTTTAGCATATGTGTTCTCTGGGATTACCGTTTCTGGAAATGCCTGAAACGTCCTGTAAACACCTGTACACTATGACAGAGATAACCTTAGTTCAATACAAAGTTACCAACCTCAGTCATTGAGATCCAATTAATTCGATGTTTGCCTCCAGTGATCTGTGAAAAAAAACATACGGGGGGGGGGGGGGGGGGGGAAAAAAAAAAAAAAAAAACGAAAAAATT
>JAVSBS010014840.1:0-23245 GCA_033124195.1 Coracias cyanogaster | reverse complement strand
AGAGAGGTGGTTGAGTCTCCATCTCTGGATACATTAAAAACCCACCTGGATGCCTTCCTGTGTAACCTGCTCTAGGTGGCCCTGCTCTGGCAGGGGGAGTTGGACTAGATGATCTCCAGAGGTCCCTTCCAGCCCTACCATTCTGTGATTCTACTGGTAAAGCTGCCATTGCTGGAAGAGTTGGAGTAGAACTTGGCAACAGTTGTCTTTCAGGGGCTTGGTGTTCTTTGATGCCAAAAGGTTAGCAGTGCAACATGCACATTTCTTACTATTTCGGCTAAAAGCAGAGGTCTCTTGTACATACTACTCATTATACAAGCATTCCATCTTCCTGTAAAATGAGGTTTTCTGTCCTATGCTCTCCTTTGAGAGAGGAGATTAGTGATCCACCCCACATACTCAAACCTTTTTATCTGCTGAAAGCCTGATGATGATATCTCAACTTTCACCTCTAGTATTTTAAACTTACTTTTAATTTTATCTAGAAAAATATGGCTGCATCTAAGACATAAACCTGAGGGTGAACACCTCTGCCAGAATTATCTGGTACAATAACTTCTTGAGAGTCTTTGATTTGGGAATTTGGAGAGACACTTGTATTAGTTCTTCTTTTTCTTTTTTTATCCTTTTGGGATATTCTTCATATTCTGGCTAGTACATGTTTGAAAACCAGTGCTTCCTAGCACTTGCAGAGGATAACTTTCCTTTAGAAGCTTTGTCTGCTGGCAACAGTTGGGAAAGAAAAGGGGTCTGTTTAGTATGCTAATCCTGGCCTCTCCAATATGAATAATTCCTTCACTGTTCCTCCTCATCTGCTAGACATCTGAAAGTCACAGCAGCATTAAATTGACTTAGCTTTTCATACTTTGTGGTCATTTTCAATGGGTAATGAATCTCCTTAATTTTATAAGGCAAAATGATTTGGAGCATATGTTGGAGAATTATAGCAGTAATTTCTAATACTGCTTTTTTATTAATAATTCTTTTTTCTCTCTTTCCTTATCTGTAATTGAAGCCATCTGAACAATCTTTGGAGTAATGTAAAAATCCCACAGATAAGCTTTTCAGTGCATTTGTGTCCTAATTAAATTCGACTTGACATGGCTAATTCTGCAATTCTGTTTTAAGAGTCAGATAGTATTCTTACAGAAAGGATGTTGAGACAGGCCCACAGACATAAGCTTTGGGTGAGAAGAAAGGGGAGGGAGCTCTCATGGTAGACATGGCAGGGCCTGAAAATCCACCAAGAGAATTTAACCGTAGTACATGACACTAGATCTTAATAGCAGTGCTGAAATGTACAAACACCTTTTTTTTTTTTTTAAAACTATAATCTTCATATGTGATTCCCAGGGCTCTAGCAAAAGACTGTGACAGTAAACTTCTTGTTCTGTTTTTCTAGTGTGTTCTAAAGGTCTGTGTCTCTTATAGGAAAACTTGTGGTAGTGGCCTATTGGAAACTTTCTGTAATTTATACTTTATACTTACATACTGTACTATTGTTTTTTGCCCTAGTTCATCATTCTTGTTGTTGACAGCATTGATAGAGAGCGACTTTCTATTACAAAAGAAGAACTTTATAGAATGCTGGCTCATGAGGTATGGTGGGGAGTTGGGATAATAGTTTTCTTTTTTTGTGAACAGTCAAATAACATTACATGCTTCCTATGTTAGCAAAAATTATTCTGTCACAAAAAAATTCTGGGCCTAAATGTGCATGCATGCTGGTCACATTTTAAAACTATGTAAATTATAAACAGGAAAATTATTATGAAGCACTCTTGTAATAGGGCTTGCTTGATTGTAATCAAATCACTCCTTCCTTTGCAAATGTTGAATTTCTAAAATATCTTAAACTTGATATTAATGCAACTGGATATTATTGTTCTCTACCACCTGTCTTTCTTCTTTCCATTAAATGGTTAAAATTTCAAGAAATATTTTTGCAGATTATTTTTTATTTTAGAAGGCAGACAATTCCATTTCTCTTTGTTGTTTGTTTTAACCCTGTTCCTTAAAACTAAGGAGCATATCTAATATTATAGATAAATCAGTTTCTTTCTGATTTCCTTCTAAATTGTTTTGTTTGTAGTTCTATGATTGTGTTGTATTGAGGGCTGTTCAACATTGAGTCAACTCTTTCAAACATCTTAAATTAACATGTACATTGGATTAGTTAAAATACATTAAAACCTGTGATCACTCTCAAGCCAAATTAGGGTTGTTTTAAATATAAATATCTCCCTTCATTTTTGAAGGAAAAGGATTTAGTACAATGCAAGTAATCCTGTGGACTTAACTTCTCTGAGAGATTTGCATTGTTTCAAATCAGTGAGGTTTTTACTTTTTATAGTTCATATTAATGTAGCTCAGGTCTGGTAGTAAGGAGCAAATACAGTACCAAAAAAGGTGGAAAGATGGTGTTTCGTGGTGAAGTTTTCCCATGTAATTTATTAGTTTCCAGTGTTATAAACTCTTATGAGTTGTGGTCTACCATCTCTTGAATGGGTACGCCTACACTGAACTACGTCTAGGATTAAATTTTCAACTTTGGACCATAAAGGTTTGGCTTTTTTCTCTCTTGATGGAGAAATAGTCTCAAAATTTAATATACATTTAAATGTGAACACTTAATTACAACTGTCAGCTTCCTGAGTATTGCATTTGGTTACCCTTCTGCACTCCTAAAACCATACAACCCAGTTCTTGTCTCATTGCTGTATGTAATCCTAATTTCCATACAGAAACAAAACAACTTGTCTTAGTTTCTGTTTTTACTAAAGATGCTGCAGCATTATTAGAGCTCACTTTTTGGAAAAATAGGATAAAACTTAAAAGAATTTAGGTAGCTTTCTTAAATTGTTACTGCTTTAATCACTACAGAACTTGTTCAGTGAATTTGAAGGTAATTTCAAGGGAATGATACATAGTAGGCTTTTCCATTTGAGTATTATCTAATGTAGATTTTGGAATGTTTATCCAGGGATATTTCTGCTGGCTGGATGGTTTCAAGCTTTATGAAATGTCTTTTAACAAGACTCGCTAGTTAACGTATGAACATGTTGTCAGCACCAAAAGGATAGTTGTATATACATCATAATTTGATCCTCTGTGGTGGAGAACACTTCTGAATAAATTGCTTTCTTCAGTCTTAATGTAATTAATTTTTAAAGCAGTAAATCTGTTAAAACTCTGTGCTGCTGTGTAATTGTAGATTAGGTTGAGTAGAGTTCTTTTAAGAGCTTCAGTTAGCTCAATAGCCTTTTAGTTCTTTATAATAACTATTATAAATATTCTAAATTACTTCTAGGATTTGCGGAAGGCTGCAGTTCTGATCTTTGCAAACAAGCAGGACATGAAAGGTTGCATGACAGCTGCTGAGATATCTACATACCTCACCCTTAGCTCCATAAAGGATCACCCATGGCACATTCAGTCCTGTTGTGCCTTGACAGGAGAAGGGTAACTGCTTACCACTTAGTGTAGTAATATATGGTAAATTAGAATGCTGTTTTAGTAGCCTATTGACACCAATTCCTGAAAGAACTTACTTTCTAATCTATGCAGTCAGGGGGACATTTTCAATTTTTCCTTTTCTTTATGGAACATTGTTATGGAACATTTTTCTTTCATAGCTCCAACTCCAAATTTGTATGAAAGTCTTTCAGCTTATGTTTAAAAAATAAAACAACCCAAGCAACACAAAAAAACCCCCCCAAAAAACCTGACATCCCCTGCCATCCAAATATGTAGCTGTTGGCATAATTTTTTACTCTCTGTGTGCTACCGTCTCATTCTCTGTGTCTTTGTGTAGTTAAAGAAATGAGCTACTATCATTTTCCTTTACATTCTGATCTGCTATAAGCTTGTAAGGGGGATGGCATGATTTGTGGGTTTTGTTGTTGTTATTGAGTGGGTTTTCTGATAAGCATTCAAACATAGTTTTGATGAAAAGGTATGTAGATCTGGATAAAACAAAACTGTTACCAATATTAAAGCTTTTATTTATATCTGACTGATACAGCTTGTTTTTGAAACTTGCATACCTTATACCAGCAATTACTAAAATGGAAAGCTGAGCTTTCTTTAGCTCCTTTGTCTTTTATGGTAAAAAAACATTTTCAGGTGCCTGTATCAAGTTGGATTTTTTTTAAATTGTGTAATGGGATTTTTGCATTGATATACTGACTTTTCATGAACCAGTTCAGTCTGGGTACCTGTCATTTTTCTTTTAGTATGTAAAGGTGTAGCTTTCAAGTAAGCAGCCTTTCATGTAGAAAAAGAAAAACTAACTTGATTGTAAGTAAAATATCATGCTTGACCATATTCTTGTGGTTAAAGCCTAAGTAGACTTGGTTTAAAACACTGTTTACCCTGTTCAAGTTTCAATCCCATTTCCAACTTTTTAAATTTTAAGTAGATGGGTTTTTTTTTTTTTTAAAAAAAAAAAAGAGTAGAAAATACTTTAAAGATGCTGGAATAGAACTAGTACCAATATAACATCTCTTATCTTTCAGATTATGCCAAGGTTTGGAGTGGATGACCTCCCGTATTGGAGTGAGATAGCTTCCCCCCACCCCCCCCAAAAGAAGAGACTTCTATTTATCCTGTGAACATGTACATTTTTCTGTACTTCTGGCTGCTGAGGCAGTGACCATGTTTAATTTATATCAGCCAATGCCCAAGCTGTACTTGAATCAAGTGCAGTTGAACTGAAACACAAAGTATTTTCTTACCTTTTTTTAATACACTAATCTTCAACTTGATGAACATATGTGAATCTGTTTATAAGCATTGAAATTCCTCTGAATCTGTATTCTAACTTTTTCAATGATAGCTTTTAAAAATCTGTTTTGTCATTGTCAATATTTCATACTTCTTTTTTCTAACTAATTTATATAACTTACTAACATAAAGGAGTACAATTTGTTTAATAATGAAAAAGTAGTGAGTAGGTTGACTTTACTCCGGCATAGCTTTACCCTCTTAAGGATAACCATATCTCCAGCTGGACTCCTGGAACATCAGCAGAGTTCTAGCCAGCTCAGGAGTTAATACTTATAAATGCAAATTTTTAAATGGTGAATGAGTTACTTACCATTAATAGTGTGGTGGCTTTTAACCTGGTGTATAATTGAACTTCTGCCTTAAAAGAAATCTATTTCATTTTCAGTTTCTCTGGTAAGTAGTTCTATGATTATTTTTTACTTTTACTTGAAAATCTCTGTACAGTGGATAAAAAATGTGTTAAGTGCTGTTTAGTAATTTAGAATTTGAATAACTTTTAAAAAATAAACCTCTTGATAATTAAATTTGGAATCACTGCAGCCAGTGTTGTGTAGGCTTGCTGTAATCTGTTACAATTTTCAGTACTGTACACATGAGCCTTCCTCATCTTTTAGTGACAGTGCTATTTTCTAAATGAATGCAAAAACAAAAGGGAAGCCAGGTTTATAAACAGAAGAGAATCATGGTGCTGTATCTCTAGACTTCAGAGTGAAGCTAATCTTGACATTTATTCACCTACTATCAGATATGTTTTCAGATTCTGTTGCGGAGAAAATATTTTGCCTTAATTTTTTATTTTAGTCTTATTTGCAGGAGCAGAGAATTTTTGATGGTGTTCAAGTTAGATTAATTCACCTGAAATTTAGGAACTGAAAGCTTGAAAAAGTAGAGCGTTTCCATGTGAAAAATAGGTGTTGAAAGATTGAACCTATTAACTCTTAATTCAGTTTGAAGGGGATGAAGTTAGAACTGTAAAGAGAATCTAAAGCTATGGATGAATATGAGATGCCAAAAAAACCCACAACACACCCCACCATCAAATGCATAAAAAAAAAAAAAACTGAGATAAAAATAAACTGACCACAAAAACACTAGTGGGTGCCCAATTCTTAGTGAAATCCCAGCAGGAGTCAAGGAGCTAACCTATGTAAATACTTGGCAGGCCTTCGAAAAGCACCATTCTGCACTTCTGCATGCCTAAAAACCATGTGGAGTCTGGTTACTAGAACCATTCTGCTAAGTGACTAGAATCCTTTAACGACAAAATGGTTTTGATAAATTGTGTTTTAATAATTCAAGAACACTGAGTTTTCTTTAGTAATATTTTCAGGTTTGTAAATTTCAATTTGATTCCATTTTTACATTAACAAAACAAAAAAAAAATTTAAAGTATCAGCAAATACGTTGCCATAAGTGTTAAAAAGACGACATGCAATCAGTGATCAGTTGAATTAAGTTATATATTAGTGCTGGTTAGCAAAAGTCACATTTAGGTGAAAGACTGAGTGTCAAGTCAAAATGCTCAGAAAATAATTGACATCAGTGAAAAGTAGTGCTTAAAAATGAGGAATGCAAGGCAAGGTTAAAATCTGATACTAAAGCTTCCTGCTTCAATGTTCATGCTAACAACTGTTCTTATGTGTTGAAATAAGGTCTGTTCTTAGCAAAGCAGTTATAAATGAAAAAAAAAAATTATACTGTGAATGAGATTTCTGGTTTGGTGACTTAATAATTTAAATTTGCAATTTAGATTTATTTTGCAGGTTTATTTTTATGTAATTCAGAATGTAGTCCTGAATATTTATAAAAAATGCTCTGGATGTATTGCCCTTGCATTGTTTTTGTTGTTTTTGTATTTTTTAAAAAGCGTGATTTTATATTTAACACTTTCTGGGTAAAACTATTCATAAATACACAGTTTGGTTACTAAATCCAGTTTCACCTGAGGTAATACGTCTAACTTTCATTAGAAGGAAATGGCTACATTGGGGTCCTCAGAATATCAGGATCATGGAGTTTTCTTTCATTTAGTTCCTTAACACTTAACACCTTTGAGCACCTTTACAGAAGGAAACATTCTTGACAATAGCTATGATTTTGATCACCTTACTATTTCATATTCTAAAACAGTTTCCCATTTATGATAGCAATTTGTTTACAGCATTTATGCTGTAGTTTGTTGGGTTTTGTTTGTTTTTTTTTTTAAAGGCTTGGTGTAGAATTTGGGGAGGTTGTTATTTTTAATCATCTTCAGAGCCTGTTAAACTGAAAGTAGTTTCATTGAAGTTTTTTAAATGGGATGCTTTAAAACACAGCAGGTAGTCTTTGCACTTCAAAATTATTCTGCATTTAATATACAGGATACTGTAATAAAGAAATTGATATACTTGTTATAGTCTGATTTGTAAAATCAGACCCGTGACATTAAAATAATGCATCATATTATGAAAGAAACAGTTCTGCTTTGTTTAGCAGTCTCTATGAGTATGCACCTTTTTAGCAATTTTTGTCATGCTTGGATGAGGTTGTCAGGATCCACTTTTTGAAAGTAGTCTCCACAGGCTTTTAAGCTCTTTTGCTTAACTGAATTTGCTTAGTTTATTTGAAGTGGAATTAAGTTTTACAATAAGATTTTCCATTCCCTGATGTGTTCGCCTATAAGCTAACTGTTTTTACTAAGTAGATGCAGTAATAATTTGAATGTTTCCCTCCTCTTAAAACTATTATTTTAAGACTGAATAAAACCTTATTGCATAAATAAGTAGTAGAAAAAATAAGCTGGCTAATTGAGTAGTGAGTGGACTATCCTTCCTATTTTTTTGTACCGTTAACTCTTATCTGCTGGAATAATGTGTGGGAAGTGAAAACCATTTACTAAGGGAAAAAATGTTTTGTGATCATAAAAGTTACTTTTTTGCAGTAAAGTGTGTCATTTGTGGATAGGAAGGAAACTATTTTCTTTCTTTACCCTATAGTTCACAGTTAGCATAGCTTGCAGATATTGCAGTGTTCTCCATTATCATTTAATATATTGGACTTCTGAGAAATTCGTTTGCTCTCTTTAAACTGAAATGCCCCCTATAAAACATGCAGTTTGAATTTTTTCCAGTTTTGAAAATAAAATTCTGCCATCAAGCTGTTGGTAGTCATTTCAACATGCAAATATTGCAACAGACACCAAAATAGGATTTTGGAGTGGAAAAAAGCTGTGATGACATGCTACTTAAGCATTCATTTTTGTGCTCTGCACTAACTTTTTTTAAGAGACTGTACTTTTGTTTGTGCTCTTTTTTGTTGTGTTTGATTGGTTTTTTTTTTCCTAAACTTCTAGGCAAAACCTGGCTTTTAGACAAATACTTACAGACAGATCAGTAATTTGTGTTGAGTTGTGAAAATGTGGGTGGGGACCGGGAAGTACAGCCAGTTGACTTCCTGTTTTTCTGTTCAATCCCAACAATATTGCATAAGAGTAGGCTTTAAACAGTAAATACTTTTTCAATGTCTTTGCCTAGTGTGTTATCTTGGCCTTCTTAATGTAACATGTTTCCTTTTTCCCCAGCCATTCCAAAAATCTTCCCAAAGAATAAAGGGTTTTAAAGATGTTCTCAATGCAGAAGGGGCAAAGTAGCAAAATAAGTATGTGCCTATACATGCTGTTACCTAGAAATGATGTGTCCTGAAACACTGAATAAAGTTGCCTTCCTGAAACTGTACTTTTTATCACAAAAAAATGCAAACCCAATAACCTCACATGCTTGTTGGCTTTTCTTAAGTTAACGGAAAGATAAGCATATGTTAAATGAAAAGAAAACTTTGTTTGTAGCCAACAAATTATGGAATTTGGGATACTTAGAACTTTAGTAGGACTGCACAAATGTCACTGTAGATAAAAAATCTGACATAAATTTGCATTGTTTTCAGAAAACTAAAGCTGGAACATGTCAACTTAGGCACAAAAGTGTTCTCCTTTTGGCTGAATGTGACTTCTTTATAATTTACATCATTAAGTGCAGT
Organism: Coracias cyanogaster; assembly: GCA_033124195.1. NCBI lineage: Eukaryota > Metazoa > Chordata > Aves > Coraciiformes > Coraciidae > Coracias > Coracias cyanogaster. Next base: position 14,443 of record JAVSBS010014840.1, on the reverse strand, counting down.
GTTCAGTCTGTTTGAGAGGTCTTGCATATGTATTGTAGGAGTTTTTTCACAAGTATTATTCATGAATGTTTGCATTAAGGGTGTACCCTGTACTTACCACAGGAGGTCCAGCTTAGGCAACAAGCTGTCTTGATTTCTTGGTGGTGCCCTACTACCTTTATTTTTTTGTGAATAAATAAATTCCATCAATATAATACCTAGAGATTCTTTTTTTTTTTCTAAGCAGCAGTGTTGATGTAGTGCCAAACTTGTTTGTGCTGTGCAAGCATGTTCCAGTTTAAGAAATTAAGGTGTCTTATACACATTTATACTGCTGTGAATGGGTTAGCATTTGGCTTTTCATTTATTTAATTTCTTGCCTACGTGGTAGAAAGCTTCAATATCCCCAGGCCAGTGATTCTTGGAAGTTATTGAAACACTGCACACAGTAATGGGCAGAGGACTTGGGCAGGATGCTCAAATAATTTTTTTGTCAAATTAAAAGTAATTGAAGAGTTGTTCTGTTAAATTTGGGGTTTGTGTATGTTCTTTGAAGAACAGGTATCAAAGTAGTGTAATACTGTTGTTCTAAGTAGGGGTTGGGAAAGCATTTTATCTTCAATCCCTTCACTGGGGCAGATTTGGGGCCTGCATTTTGTGCAACTGTAGCTAGTTCATTAAACATCTTGATGGGACACCTGCTTTCTTTCATCCCAGGAAAAGCGCCAACTTTGATCCTATAGAGATTTTCACATCATTTCAACCATGGGAAGCATGGGTCTTTGTTTGTTTTAGTGACGGGTGTTTGTTTTATGGGATTGTTCCTTTTCTAAGTAAGAGCAAAACAAGAGGAAGAAAAGCTTGTTTGGATTCTTGTGGTGCGTTTGACTATGCTTAGCATTTAGCTGAGTTTGCTCTTTCCATTTGTGGAGTGCTATGCGAAAGGGACTGGAAGGCAGCAAAGGGAGCAAATATGAAAACCATGACTGCAGTGCCATCACCAGCAATAGGAACTTGCGTCTTGGAACAACCTTTAACTTTTCCTAAAAATAACTTCATGACTTTTTGACACTTGAGTGTTTCTATATTTTTAGGATAGAGCAATAGAAAGGTACATATTGTCCCCACAGTGTGGGGGGCATGTTGTTACATAGTTACACGTATCTGCCCTGCCCACCATGCAGGAAGCAGAATGAGGGTGTGAGAAAGTTACTGCTTCTTGTAAATAATTCATTGAAAAGCAAGTTCTGACACTTTCCCAAGTCCTCATAATATCAGGTGTGATTAAACATTACTTTTTCTGACTTTCTCCATTTCTGGAACCACAGACATCTTGACGCTTTCTTTTTATCTGTGTTGGCTGTTGAAGGCTACACGCTGTTTACAGCAGCATAGATCTTGCTCTTTTGAGGTACCCGGGAAAATCAAAAGTCTTCATATAGCTGAGTAGCTCAGAAGACATGGCTGTGTGGTAAAAGCGAGGCTTAGATTGTTGGCTCATATTTTTGCTGGGCATATAACTGAAATTTACTGTAAAAAAGTTTGATTATGCCAGAATTTAGTATTATGCATCTGGTCTCTAATAAAATACTACCCTTTATGCAGTATTAGAATGTATAAAGTATTTATAAATGTTTTTATAAATATTTTTATATAAAAAATATAAAATTTTAAAGTATTTATGAAATGTGCTACCCTTCAGTAGGTTTGTTTCTTGATAGTTGTGTTTCTCTTCAATTAAGGTGATTGTTTTGCTGCATAGGGATCAGCATTTCATGTTGAAACATTTCCTAAAAATAGCTGTGAAGACAATCCTCTGTTCCTCCATTTGCACAGCAGTATGTGTCCCCTAGATGGCAGGAAAGGCTCATTTTAACAGTGCCGAACCCGCATTAACTCCTGTGCTTCAGTATTGACCTGAGGGATTTAAAAATACCTCGGTAAAATAAAGTTGTTGTGTATCACTAGCTAAATCGTAAGGACCATGCATAGGTACAGTGGAGAAAGCACAGAGAGGAAAGTTGAATCCCTTCCTCTGTGGGAGGGAAGCTTATGGTGAGTTATTAATAAATTTGAAGCTCGGTTCTGTTGCTTAAAAGCATTTTTTCTTCATCATTTCAGGTTAGAATTATATTCCATGCTTTTTATTGTTGCTCTATCTGAGAACAGAGACAATGAGAGAGTGAATACAATTCCTGACATGTTTCATTTTCATAATAACCTGTCTGCTGTCCGTGACATGCCTTTTCTTGAGCTTTGTTTGATTGACAGTTGTTCCTCTAAGGCTCTGCAAAGTTGTACTACTCCTCCCCAGATATTGCAAGGCAAATGTCTGTAACATTCAGGATGTACAACATTTGAACAGTCAGTTGTACCTCTAAAGTATGCCTTGCTCTGTGTTCAGCTGTGATGTATACAAATGAAAGCTAAATTCAGGTAAAACAGCAGTTTCTTTGCAAGGTTTAGATCATCTTTAATAGTAAGTGGTGCTCAAAATACTAATGGTCCCAATGTGCGGTACCACCGACAGTCTTTCATTGCCCATCTCATTTCTGTTGCTGTTGATATAATGCACGTCTCCTGTGAAACAGTGCTTAATTCTCACCATTTTGTAAAATTGGAGCCAAGTGGTTCAGTATTTATAAAAAATATATGAAATGAGACAGCTAAGGAATGTCAGATGGTTGTGAGATTCATGAAAATAAGTATCTGAGATAATTGTTTATTCAAGATTTTCTTTTCTCTGAAATGCAGAGAAGTACTGCTTGCTGAGGCAAGGTTGGAATGGAGCAAGGAAGCACAGCACGATGACATCAAGATCTTCAGTAATTGTCACTTGGAAAGCTGTATGAATTTGTTTCGTATTTGATAATTCATAATAATTTTTTAAAATCACAGATGTAATACAAATAATGTAGCACTGTTTGACAGAACAGGATGCCTAAGGAGTGTCTTACTGATGATGATGAAGACAGTAGATTTTGGGCAATCCTGGGTTATACCTGAGGCTTGATTGCCAGTGTGAATTCTTGACAAGTGTTCATGACCACCTCTTTATGGTGGTGAAATGAGGATCTTCAACTGTACTTCTTGTATAAAATGAAATTGTAGATAAATAAAGTACCTTTTAGCCAGTGGAACACTTTGGACACAGCAAGGACACTGCTTTTTCTCTGACTAACCCAGAGGAGTTACCACACCACACCTCTAGCATCCATTTGACATTTAAAGCTGCCTTTTCTCAATTATTGATTAACAAAATCAAACTAATCTGAAAACAACTGTTCTTAGCTTATTTGTAATTCACAAGTTACTGTTTCAGGCATGAAGAAAGACATACAAAACATTGCCAGCCTGTTCTAAATATGAAGATACTTGGAAAATTTTTGGCCTAATTATTTTTAGAAAGACACAAGCTCTATATGTGAATGTGTTAGTTGAGTGTGTATGTGTAACACCAGTACCCTCTCATGTGCTTTGCACCTTGCAGAACACTTGGAAAAAAGTATTTCCCCAAACTTGGGCAATATCAAAGGAGTTTGAAGATTAATAGTTTGCAGTGAGGACAGACAAAGGTGGAAAGAAGTGCAAGGAAGCAATGGCAGTGATAGGATATGGTTACTCAGAGGGCAGTGGTGCACATGAGGAAGAAAATATCCTTTTATTTCTTATCTATTTCTGCCATTGCTTCTTGCTTTGTATATCTTCAGATCATCCCTTTCTGATCACTCATTTAACTTCTCTGAACATCCGGCAGAATTGAGGCTAGTTATTTCTGGTTTGTTCTCTTTGATTAAAACTTGGGAGTTTCTGCCAGATTGAATTAGTCTGGAAGCAGGAAATCTAGCAAAAGGCAGCAACGTGCAACCAAGACCTTGTGATTGAAGTGGCAGACTAGAATTAGTGCTCTGTTCACAAGCAGAAGCAATGTTAATTTTGGGAAGACTGCAAAATTGTTCTCCTGTCCCTGCTAAATCTTTCCTTCATGACTTTCCAAATCCCAGTGTCATTGTATTTAATCACGGAACAGTATTCAATCCTCAGATGAGCAGGACAGGGGCATAATTTAAAGTTATTCTCTGTAAAATACATTGACATATACACAAGAGGCAAAAACAATCTTATATAAATGCAAATGGGAAGCTGTACTTTTCTCATTGTTTCATGGTCTCATATTTTGTGTATTTCTTTTTATACAGGTTTTTTTAAAAACTATTTACATTATTATGTTGAAAAGAGTATTGTAAAGAGTATTGCAAAATAATTAGCACTTCACTTTTATGTCCACAGTGAAAGTTACTGCTGGCCAAGCTTCATTACATGTGGAATTGATTTGGATGGTCTCAAAGGGCTTATCTTCCATACTGAAAAAGAAGTGGTAAACAGTGTGGGGCACCTGGGGAGGATGGAGAGAAGTCTGTAAGACCATAATTTCTTTCAAGTCTTCTATAAGGATATTCTTTAATGAAGTGTTGAGGAAGAACTTTCTGAAACTCACTTTCTGTTTCTGCAATACATCTTTCACAGCTAGTTGGAGAAGAAACCTTTATGTACATGTTGTACCAAAGAGTTTAATGGATAAAAGTGTACATCTATTGGGGTGGGTGGAAGCAGTCATGACCTTGCTCAGCTGTGCTCCAAGTTTAGGGTGAGACCTCATTCTGTTCCCAAAGCTGCTCAGATTGATCTAGTAGCACAGGATTGTGTCACACCCACACACACTTCATGATTTGAACGTGCTTTCTAAGAAGGCTGACCTGTAGATCTGCATACCCTGATTTTGTACATAATACCCTTTCTGTGGCTACATTGTCAAGCCCTCAGAAGCTGTCTCCAAGGCCAGAGGCTTCTGTGCTTTACAGTGGCACATGGTGCACTCACTGCATTCATGAAGAATGAGGTGATCTGCCTCCAGAGATGACACTGGTCTCACTGCACTGTTTTCCAGAAATGGCTGTGATTACTAGTGAAGGCACTGGAAGCTGAAATGAAAGGTACAAAGATACAATGTACTGAAAGTATTGGTTAAAGTTTTTAGATGTAACCACTGACATTTTGAAATTAAATGAATAGAAAAACTCAGGAAAATGTCTATTGAGTTCTTTGAAAGAATCTCAGAAAACACGTTTCAAAATAGTGCTGCTAAAACTCATAGTTACTTAAGAAAGTTCTGGTAACTGCCTAATACTGGTCAAAATCTATAACAGTTTTAAGGAAAATATGGCCATTTTCTTTACAAAACAAGGCTGGTTTCTGACGTCTTTCAAGACTGCATTTTTAAGTGATGCTTTCACTGAATCATTGGAGTGCTTTGTCATTTTTCCATCAGCTTCTCCCATATCCCCTTTGGAGTTTTATTCTAGTCTGTAGACTGGAACTAAAGCAGAAAGTTCACAGGTTTGACCAGAGTCTAAAAGGAAGTTGCTGTCAAATTTAGGCTTGAAGATTTGTTACTCTAATCCCATGTTGAGAAAAGGGGGTTTTGGTCAAGCTTTGAAGTTCCACAACAATATATCTTCAACCACCACCAATACTCAAGCTCCAGTGTTGGGTAAAACTTTGAATGGCATTTTTTTAAAATGGCATAACGAGAAAGTTGGTGTAGATTTCACCTGAGTACACTGAAGCTGAAGAAGACAATTGAAAGAATAATGTTCAAACTTGTAGGAAAATATGAATGACTGATTTTATTTAAAGGTAGATAGATATAAATTTTTCTTACATGTAAAGGAAATTACAAATATGTATTGTAGTCTGTCTGGTGAATATTGGATAAAGTTAGTATTGATCCTACAAAGGCCCAAGCACTGTTCTTAGCCCTGCTTTTCCCATCTAACAGTTGCTCTTGGACTCAGTACCTTTCAGAGATGAATACAGGCTCTGAGAATATTATCCATTTGCTCTTTTATTAGTAAGCTGCAAGACAGCAGCAACTTGATAGGATCCATTTTCACTTTAGTAGGAAATGTAATATACTTCTGCTCTGGAGGAAAATTGGGAAGTAATTACCGTAGAATTAAATCCTATTGCTCCTGTGAAAATAAACAACACAGGAAGTATCTGGGGACCTGCAGTAGGATAAGTAATCGAACACTGCTCATTCTTCTTTATAGAACTATCTAATTAGGAGTTAATGAACAAAGTATTGGACTGCTTGGAGTTCCATACACTGATTATCTGCAAATGTTGTAGACAGTTTCTTTCACTTCTTCAGAATCTTTTTTATCTTTTTGCTTTGCTTTTTAGCTGCAATGAAAATGGGATCTTAAATTAACATGAATTATGTATGTCTGTACAATAAGCAATTAAATTCAATACCTTAATTCAGTTCCTTCTATGCAGTTAAGACTGTTTGTGCTAGTCTCTGTATAGATACATAAATATTTAAAGAAAAAAAAGGTTAACTATATATGAGTTGGAATGAGGGGGCAAAAGTTCTCTCATCTAAGGTCAGACCATTTTTGCCCCATGTGAATCTGTGTCTGCCTTCTGTTGTGTGACTAATGTAGAAGCTTCTTTGGGAGAAAAAGGAATTTGAGGTTTTGAATTGTGCAGAATAATTACTAGACAAGGGGCCCATGTGTGAGCCATGGGCTTTACATTCCAACCTTTTTCTTTTCAGTTATTTTTCTATTGACTTCTTGTCAGCTGGAATTTCTCAGCAGTGAACACAAACTCTCTAAGATTCCTGGGCAGAGACAGTATTAGTGACAGAGCAGTAAACCATGGCATACCACTGTGCCCTGTTTTTACTGTGCCAGGATTTCCAGCTTAAGCCAAAGACCCATGGACTCTCCCAACCAATTGTAAGGTATAGACACAATTTTTAATTAAAGTTGTCCAATACTCTTATAATGTGACAAGTGAAAATAGCTATTGAACCTGTAAATCTTCTTTAGTATACATACTAATGAATTCAGGGTTATAGCAAAAAAATACTTGCAAGATTAATACAAATCTGGTTCAAAATACAGTTGTCAGTGGCTTTATTTTTAAAGCTAGTACTAGAATCAGCATAATTTTAGCAATACTAAAATTATTTCTAAGATGCCATTACAACTTCAGGCAAAACCAGATCTCACTTAGGCTAGTAAATCTATTTCATTTCAAAGGAACACAGCAATAAAACCCTGAAGCGGGCATTACCTGAAGGTAATGGACAGCATCTCTAAGTTAAATGTTCCAAGGAAAAGAGAAGACTGCTCACAAGGTCAATTATCCCCTCACTGTGTCCTTTTTGGGAGGTAATGCCATTCTGAATACATCCTAAACTGTTAAATAAAACTTTTGAGAGCAGAAAAATGTTTATTTTAAAAATAAAATTCCTATTAACTATTTTTAAAAACAGATATTAAAGGAATTTTCATTGTAATGCAGAAAAATAGTACTAATCCTGTGGATAGTAGGATTATATTCACTACCAAGTAGTAGTCATATACTTATCACTAGTTGTGGTTGGGTGGAATCTTATGGGATTTTTGTGTTTTGTTTCTTTAAAAAACATTGATTGTAAAGTAACATTGTGTGATAAATGAAAGGGGGTTTGTGTACAGTTTTTGTATTTGGGCATTCCTGTAAGCCCCACTTTTATTGTGGATGGAATCTTCATGAAGTAGAAATAATTTAAATGCATGTGGGCCAAATCAAGCACCAATGAACCAAATAGGGAACTTGTAAAAGGTCAGTCCACTGGTTTGGAAGACAGTAGGTAGTGTTCTTTCTCCAAGTTCAGCTGGTGAGTCCGACACACAAGAATAGCCTCACCTGCTCTCTCTGCCTGAGGAGCATGAAGTAGATGGGCTCTCTAAGGATATTCTCTGAGGCACATCCTCATACTCTTTCGCCAGCTTTGGCTTGATGCCCTTCTTATGGGCTTCCCAATGCTGAAACATAAACCATGATGCATCTTTTACTCTATTTGAGACTTTTTTCCCCTTTGCTAGTACTGAATATAGATTGTACTTTCCCCTTGCCTTAGTTTCCTGTTCATTTACTTTATTAATTTTGGTTGGGAATAAAATCTTTATTATAACATTTAAGTTTCATTGGTTTTCCTGCAGCTTTTCTCTCAAAAGCAACAATTGTCATGTCCTGATAACACCAGATCATTCATCAGTGTCCAACTTGGAATTAATATTCTTCTTTCTTTAAAATTGATAACCCACTCACTTTTTACTGCAATGTTGTTCATTCCTTCCAGTATGTTAATAATGCTGTTTCCAGCCCTGCTTATGTTATTTATACTCTGCTAATGTTTACTTGTGAAATTATGGGATTGTCTTTATTGTTTTAAGTGATGGGCATATTCTTGGTTTGGGAGACTGCCACACAGTTTATTGTTCTGTGCAACTTTATTCTTGTTTTGACGCCAGTGTTAACCTCTGTAAGTCCTCCTGCTTCTCTCCCTCTCTGTCTCACTTTTTGGGTTTTTGTCGTGTTAGTAGTGCTGTAGATTGCTCTGTACATGGTAAGCTTCCTCTCTAGTTGAGTGATCCTTGGCTGGGAAATTTATTATTTCCTTAAATAGTAATTCTGGGTCTAGTTCTTTAAAATGTTGTCCCACACTCCATGATTTTTCTGATCTCTTCTATATTAGCTTTAAAAATTGTAAGTTTATCTTTTCAGTCTTTAGTTGGCGACTCCTTCTGCCTTCGCTTATTCTTCATACTATCTGTTTAAAAGTGTGCTTAAGCTATTTCAGAACCACTTGCTTGCAAAAATAGTGTCCTGTGGCTGTTTTTCCTCCTCGATTCCACTTCTAGCCAGAAATAGAAGTTCTGTCTTAAAAATTATTTGTTGTCCTTCACGTTTCTAGAACATTTCAGCTGCTAGTATATATTCAGAGTATGTGCTCCCCAATATCTTATTCAGTAATTGTTCAAAACCAGATGGCTGCTTTATAGGGTGTTTGAGGTGGATTTCAGAACAGTGCTGCCTGTGTGGGGAAAAGAAGGGGAAAAAGCCTTAGAGGTATCTTTAGAGCACATTTAGTTTAGTGCTTGGCCAAAAACAGGGCCAACTTCAAACCTAGGTTTAGAGCCTTGTCCAGTTGCCTTTGTCTGAACCTTTTTGGGCACCGAGTGCCAATGCTTGCCTATGCTTGCTTCTGCTTCAGTCAGGTCTCCATGCCCAGGGCATCCGTTTGAAAATTCATGTGACCACACTGGGAGTCAATGTCTTGGTTTGATTTAGAACAGAACAAATTATGTTCAGTGATTTTACTTTTCAGCTAAGTCTCGTCTAAGTAACTGCACTTTCTGAAGTTATGGCATATTTTCACAGGCAGCATCTGCTTCTAGCAGTGATAATGCTTGATGTTTATAGTTACCACCAAGGACTGGTGTGCAGAAAGGGTCTTGCTTATACTTGCTGCTGTGCTGACCAAAGTCACTGCTAAATCTTGTGTACCACGTTGGGGTGCTTCTCCTGCAGGGAGGAGAGGACAGGACAGGTGACGCTAAACTGACTGAGGTATTCCATCCTGTATATGTCATATTCAGTATAAAGCTGAGGGATCACAAGAGTCAGGGTGTCTTCTTCCATGGCCAGCATCCGAGGAGAACTCTGTCCATTCTGCTTTTGTGTTCCTGAATCCAGTTCCAGAATCCAGCTCCTGGATCAGGTTCCCATCTGCCACTGAGTCCAGTCTGGGACTTTACCAGTGCCTGCTCCACAGCATGATGGTGATGTAATTGCCATTAAGGGGGTTGGGTTCAATATGGCTTTTGTATATATTTAACTTTATTGTTACGCTTTTCATTAAGGCTGGTTTAGTTTTCTTTTCAAATCCATGAGTCTTTCTCCCTTATTTCCTCCTCTTTATCCTTGGGAAGGGAGAGGGGTTAATAGGGAGCATCTGCCATTCATCTACAGGCCAGCTCAGCCCTTACCCGTGACAGTCAGGGAGCCAATTTGGCTAAAAATCAGCCATTAAGTGACTTTAAGAGAAATGATGACAGCATTGATGTTAGCAACATCCTCTCTTGTTTCTCCCTGAAGGAAATGAGATGGAGAGATGCACGAAAAATGCAACTCCTTTGCAATTGCAAAACCTATCCCTTCTTCCTTCTCCTCACTATGTACACGTAGGTAAATGATGTAGGAAACCTCTTGCATTTAAGCATATGAGAAATGTCATCAATGGAAATTGTGCTTTGGAAGAACAGACAGTGCAATCAGAAACTATTAAATTCTTTTTACTTTCCAAAAGAACTCCCAAAACAAAATTAAAAAAAATATAAGTACATTTCTCAGCAATGTCTCAAATTTAGGCTCTGGTGGAAAAAACAGGCATTTGCTGTAATTTTCTCAAAGCTCACTGAAAGCTACAGTTCAATTCAAAATCTAAGTCTGGAATTGATGTGAAAAATATATGTAAAATCTAAACCCTGGTGTTTACTGAAACAACAGAAGCCTTCCAAAATCTTCCTGTCCCAGATCTCACTCAGTTTTTACACAGACTAACATTAAGCTCAGTGACAGCCAAAGTATTCATTCTGGTTTTTATTTTGTTATAGAAAAACCTTTAATTTGGCCTCTAGGAGGTATGAATTTGCAATGGAGAGCTGTCACATTCACTCTGATTCTACGTGCCAATCTGCTAACTCTCACAGCCGTTCAGTGCTTTATACTGTTTATAAATAACCTTAAAATGATTTCCGCTATAACACATCAGGTTTTTGAAGCACATAGCATGATAATAGGACAATCAAATGCCATGGAGATCAATTTTTAGCAATAGTGCTTTGAATTCAACAACCAGCTCTAGTTCAAAGAGCTTACGTTTCTGTTATTGAAGTGCTTGTGGTTTTCATCTCAGCAAGGGCAACGTAGCCAAGGAAATAGGGGTGGGAGTGGAGCTGGGAAGTGTGTGGCAAATGGGGAAGCTTTAGGTACAGTAGAGCTAAACAAGGTGGTATTCTACAGATACTATGCAAAAAAAGAAATGAAGAATGAACTCTGATTTTTTCTGTTCTTTACTATTATCTGAATGTTTTTTATATTGTTTCTCAGAACGTTTTGAGTTTTATTTTCAATATTTGTATGTTACATTGGAGCTGAAGATAAGCCTAATAAATTGGGCTATCTGAATAACATCGAGTATTCTAACTACAAATACCATTCTCATATAAGTAACTGCTATTTTCTATATATTGCATGCATTTTTTTGTTTGAACAGCTTCTTCAACATAAAATAGTGTTTAATAACCTGAGGCCTGTGCAAATATAAGCTATATGTATTTTTAAATTTTTCCTGCCTGCACCACTCCTACATTCTGTTCTCCAACCATATAATGGATGAAGTCTACAGGAGATGGACTTGTCATGTAAAATATCTTTTTCTGAAGATTTGGAATAGTTTATTCAGTAGTAGTATTCATGATGTTATGTGATCTCAGTTGCTTCCTCTAGAGATCAAAGAAACAGTTTCTTTTTATCAATTTATTTCATCCAGTATGACATACTATGTAATACTGCTCAGCTTCATTGGGATTTTAAAGCTTAAAATCTTAAAGATGTCTGATAAATTTAACTATACTTTAATTCAGCCTATTTTTCCAACTCAGCTTTCCTCCCAATTGCCATCAAAATATATGAAGTGTTAGTATTTATTATAAACTGGTTCCCTGGAAGAAGAAGCTTGTCTGTACTGTCATAGAACAATTGGCCTCTTATGTAAATTAGTTCAAACCATATTCTGTACATAAATATCTGGCTGCAAATGAGGGTATTTTTTTTTTTTGACTTGTGAAGTATTATACTGATGAAAATAGTATGGTAAAAAACCCTCAGATTTCTATTCTCAGTATGATTTTAGGAAGGTGAAATATCAATGCCATTGGAAATGCAACTCAGAATGAAGTTAACATTAGATGCATATATTTATGACAGCAAAATAGGTTTTGAAAATGTAAAACACAACATAAGGCCTACAGAGAAAAGGAAAGGAGAGTCTTCAAATGACCAGCAATTTAGACTCAATACATGACTTCAACTCTGCAAATTGGAAGCTGGCAAAACTTGGGATTGAATATTTTGGAGGCAATAAAATGTAAAAGCTAGAACAACAACATATTAACTGGTACAAACCATGAAAATTACAGATGTCAAGCATCTGTAAAAAATATTCACACCACTGTAGAGCAAGGATTGCAGGAGTGATTTATATGTTGAGTCAGTTCTTCTTTCAGTTGAGAATGAATTAATCATTCAGTAGATACCCCGACAACCTCTGCACTTTTGTAGTGAGATTTCTGACAGAATTTACATGGTTTATTCTGTGTGCTTATAATATTTCAAACTAATAATCTAAAATTCATTCAATTCTGACGACCCTTCTACTGAAGCTGTAGATTTTTACCTCTGTTATTGATTAGTGACCTTCCATGATAATCAGCAAATTACTTTGTGAGGTAATCATGTACGCTGGACTTGCACTGCCTATTGGATTATTCAAACTACAAAGGCCCCACACGAGATGGTCTGGTTATAACAATCAATTTAAAGAAACAACAATGAACAGGAAACAATAAAATGAAATCAAATTCACAAAGGAAGTGCAACATAGTTTTCTATCATTTGTTGAAAAAGTTAGGTCACATTGGTGAGATAAACAACCTGTGAAAATAAATATACTGCCTTACTTCCAGTATCTTAATTTTGCTTTACAGAGCTAGAGAGTAAGTTTACCAGCATTTATCAACCCTCTTAAAACTCTCAAGGCTAAATACAGACCAAAGCTTTTAAAAAGCAACATTGCTTTTACGTTTTGGCATTGAGAGTTATCAAATGTAATGCATCTAACCTACTGCATGAAACTTGAGTGCCATTTAAACTGTCTAAACATTGAGCATGCATTTTAAAACAGTGAGGAGATGTTAAAAAATAAAACCCATTTTATTTTCCTTGTGTATACCACCTAATGTATAATGAATAGCTTTAAGGGATGTTCTCTAGTGAGTTTGCTAAATGGTTTGCTTCATCTGAAATGTGTACTGGCTTGAACTATGTGCAGCTGTGCTGAGGTTCTTGGGACTGCACATTTTGCTCTCTGTAGGGACAATGTCTCCTTGAAGATATATGAAGCATAAAATTTAAATTGTGTTTAAAAGTTAACAAAATCATGGAACAAACACAGCTGTGTTTGCATGTGTGTTCTTTGTCATTATCTCTCCCTGTAGGTTTATGTCTTTCTTCACTCCAGTAAGAAAAGAGGAGGAGACAGCATAAAATAAATTATTTTATTTGCTTGTTTAAAACACGTTAACCATTCCACTACTTTCTATGAGCAAATTAAGACTTTCTGTCTCTGTCAACCCCAACCAAAACTATGTGACCTAGCCCCAAAAGTTTAAAATCAGTAGAACTGCCTTAAGACCTAGTAGGTCTAGCGATGGTGAAAGTATTGCACTGAAATATGTCTAAAACTGCTTGGATAGTTCTTAAATGCTTACGTTAGAGGCAGCATATTAGTATATTAATCACTAATTATGTTCTGAGTCTGCACAGCAATGTTCAAGATGTGTTACATGAAGACATTAACAGATAATTGATGCTCCGAGGAGATAACTATTTTAATATAACCATTACCTGGTAAGTGAGAGTTAAGACAAGGAGTAGTAGACTAGACTGGTGATGGCATGAATCTTACTCAGGAAGTTATGTATGAATGTTGATGGCCTAGTTTATTTTCTTTCCCAATTTGGCTAGTTAATCTCTCATTCATTTCTCATAGAAAAATATTTATTTAACTATTTCCTTACACTAGTGACTACTATATGAAAGAATGTGAAGAAAATGTCATGTGAAAGGGCTGGAGATACAATGCATCAGAAGGCTTTAGGGCAGTTAGGAGTTATTTGCAGGCACAACTGAGTCTTAAAAGACCTCACTTATGTGACTGAAATTAGCTGCGCTGAGGGGAGTGGGGCAGAATTGCATATGAGGATCCTTCCCAGCTTGGTATATTTGTTAGCAGCTCAAATTCAAATCTGACTTGGGCCATAAGTTAAAATGAGTTTGCACACTTGTCCTCAGGGGGCATTTATCTATCTGCCAGTGCTACCTTGCAGTTTGGCACAGTGGTAGTGTGGAAAAGCTTTCTCAGTGCCTGTCTGTCCTGTAAATACTTTTCTTGCCATGAAATCAGTTTTGAGTAGATCAATTTTCCTCATTATGAGGATGAAATACTAAAAAAAAAAAATTCCCTAGGGGGAATTGTAGTTTTTTTGTAAAGAGTAATTTAATTATTTAAATACATAGGTAACGTTATTTTCTTTTTTCTTTAAATCAGGGGTCCTCAAACTACGGGCTGCGGGCCAGATACAGCCCATCAGGGTCCTCAAAGCGGCCCGCGGGTATTTACAGAACTCCCTGGCCCCCCCCGCCGGGGGGAACCGAAGCAGCCGCAGGTGACTTCCTGCCACTTAATCTGCGCCCCGGCCGGAGCCCGGGTGCGGCAAAG
>JAVSBS010014839.1:23737-43983 GCA_033124195.1 Coracias cyanogaster | reverse complement strand
GGGGGGGAAAGAAGAAAAAAGAAAAAACACTAGCTCAGCAAAATTAACCTTTGGGGCAAAGAAAATAGTTACTGCATAACTACCGCAACTCAGAGAAGCAATCAGTGCTGTAAGGTGCCTGTTTCTTATTCTGAAATAAAGGAGGGCTGAAATAAGTCTAGCCTCTGTCCTTTAATATGTGAGATTAGATAACATGATGTTTGTACATTGTCAAAGTGATAACTTGGTACTACACCGCAACAGGCTTGCCAGCAGAAGCATGTTATTGTCTGTTAGAGGAGATTGTTTTGTTTTGTTCTCCAGTGCAAAGGAGTTTTGGCAGCTGGCAGGAGAGATTTTTAGAGTGATGTTTTGCCTCATCTGCTGAAACTATTTAATGTAAGCTTTTGTTTGCAAGCATAAATTTGTGTGGGTAATATGTAAAACAGGGTTAAAACAGGAACTGAAATGAAACTGGCAGGTTTCTGTGTTTTGCAGTCTGGATATAGCTTTTGTTTTGCTCTGTCTATTTACTAATAAAGCAAATGTACCATTTATAGAATTTCTGAGAATGAGAAATTGGTCAGTGTTTGCTCTGAAACAGTTGTTGAATAAAACTTTTTTTAGAAATAATATAAATAATTGTATTTACCATACTGTTACCAAGTGGAGTTGAGATGAACATTCTGATGTTAAATTTTACAGCGAGTGCTGCTCTGGACGACCTAGCTCTTTTCTAAGACAGCTGCCTTCCTTTCAAGGGTGGACTATGGCTTCTTAAAAACTTGGGTGTATTTGGAAATCCACTTTCTAGATTCGTATTTGAACTAGTTAAAGCAGGATAAGGAATAATACAGACAGAAGGTGTTGATTAATGCCTCCAGGAAGGTAAGGAGGTGAAGAGTTAGCTGAGCTCATTTTTACACCAGTTAATAGTGGTGTGTTTACTGATAGAAAGCTAGCAAGTGCAGCCTCATTTCTGGTTAGGTGCAAGTGTGGTGATGTGAGAAGGCTTTTTGTAGCCTGCAGTAGTTATTGCAGGCTGAAAACCTGGGAGGATGAGCTGAGGGCTGAGGAGCTGGCCTAAGGAATGGTCTGTCTGATTCCTGTGAGCTTGGCTCTCGCTGCAAGTAGAAATTGGTGACAGCCCAGTGTAGGACAGTTCCTTGGCTGATGACTGTAGGCAATCTAATATGCAATTACAGCTCCTGATGGAGCTTTATTTTAACTTTCTAATATACCTGTAGCCAGGATAGCTGCAGCAGTTCAACTATTATTAATGCTTCAATACCTAATGCCCTAGATTGGTCTTGTTAGGTGACAAATCTCTGTGCCACGTGGCTACATACACATGTGTGTATGTGAGCTAGCAATTCCAAAGCTGCTGATGGGCTCTGTGGAAAGATGCCAAAATTACGTTGCCTGGAAGTAGAGGTTATTGTTGACATTAAACATGAATGTAATGGCTGAAGGTGTTAGAGCTGCTTCTAGATGCACCTCTGCTAAGGCAAGATCTGCAAAAAATGTTTTGCTTAGGCATTTTAGTGTGATGTGGCTCCAAATTGCACTTTTAATAGCATCCCTTTAACTTCAACCTTCCATTTTTATTAAAAAAAAAATCTTACCAGAGAGTATTATAGTTCCAAATTAGGGCGTAATAATAAAAGGCCAAAGCTTCAGCCAGAGCTGCATCTAGAACAGTTACAGAATTGGGATTGCCTTGGCCCAATTCATTGAAAAAAAAACCAAACCCCTTTAACTGAGTAGTCTCAGTTTAGATGACAGCTGCTAGTTTTAATTTGTTGTTGTTTGTTGTGTTTTTGAAATTATTATTAAAAAGAAAGGGTGGAAAGAGAGAAAGATGGAGAAGGCTAGTAATTTTGGTGGGTTAGAAGACAGCATGTAAATTAACCATTGTATTGATCCATTAAAAAAAAGGGAAATGAAGGAAATGGAAGTTAGCATATTTGTATGCAGCTCCTAACATTACTGTCCAAATACTTGTAATATTACAAATGCCTTGGAAGAAAAAGCTCACATCACTGAAAGGTATAACAGACCAGATCTTGATAGATATTGAGGCAGCTTGACAATGCATTCATTTTTCAATGTCATATGTGCAGGGTAATAAGCTGGAAGTGTTGGACTTCTCAGTGCTGAGCAGAGAGATTAACTTTCTGCAAAGCTCCTCAAGTCAGAGTTCCTCTTTATACCCACAGGCAGGAGGACTTGGTTTACTTAGCATGTTGATCCAGTTCTAGCAGGAATAGTTACTCTTTCCTCCTTTTTATAAATGCTGCTGTCATTCTGGCTCACAGAAACATCAACAAAGTATTCAGACTAATTTCAGTTTCTTCATCATGTTTGTTTCTTGTTGAGCTTGACCGACACCTGCTCTGTGTAGGTCCTCTGCATGTTTTGTCCTCTGCAGACTGCCGTTTTTGAGTCACTCCCACTGTATGACACACTTGTGGAATGAGAAATGGTTGGGCGGTCTTAGCCCACTCTAGTGGCCTTAATCTCTTGGCAGAAAATTAAACTTGAAAGCAGAAGTACCACTTTACTGGAGAGTCCTCAAAGAATCTTTAAGCTCTTTCCTTCAAAAACTTATTTTAAAACATGCCCTTTTGTTCAAACACTTTTCTCCAGGTTTGATGTGCTGGTTTAATAGTGTGAAGAAGTGTCACAGGTATTTATCCCATCAGCACATTCTTAGTCCTCACAAAATCACCCTGTGCAGCTATTATGAAGGGAAGTGCTATTCACTGATGTGCCTACTGCAGTTTAGGAGAGAAGCACTGCTGGTTAAAGTTTGTGTTTGGCTGGCAGTGTAACTTTTCTCTGAAATTAAGTGGGCCAATGCTTGGCACTTCTAAGGCTTTCCAACCCCTGTTTTGTTTTTCTGAAACAAATGGGATCATGACTGGAATATTGGTTTAATGATGGTATTTAAACTATTTATAATGTTTTATGACTCTAGGAAGGTATTTTCAATACCTGAGTCTATTTAACTCCTATTCTGCATCTCTGTATTTAACTCTGACCTACATATCTGTCAATATTGATTTCTTCATAACTGCCCGTCAAGCCGTCTGTTGTCTTAAGACGCTCTTTGCAGCCTGCAAGTATTTCTGCTTTTTACTCCATGAGGCTATGTTGTAATGGTGTTGCCTTATTCATCTGTTCAAAGATGGCTTTCGGTTTATCCAAGTTTCTACACTTTGTAATAGTAGCAGACAATAATTCTTATTGTTGCTAAGGCCCGGGAGCAGGTTATATAAATGCAGAAAAAAATATTTGAAACTGCAGTGTACTTATGTAAAAAGGAAGCTGGATTCGCTTTTGGTTTTTCCTTCTTTGTGGGGTGAAAGACGTTCCAGCGCTAGCATCTCCACTTTTCCTGTAGTTAACATTCCTCTATCTGAAAGGTTCTGGATTTTTTGACTTGGTTATTTTGAGACATTCTGGAAATGCTTCCTAAAATGAGATTCAGGTTCTGTTTTCAGGATGTCTCAAACACATTTAAGTTTGTGCCCATCTGCAGTTAATGTTTGCTACTCTTTGTACCAAGTGAATATTCTATATGGGGGACATAATACATCTTCATTCTTCACTTAAATTTGTATATGTTTATAGACAGAGGAAGGTAACATGAGAATGTGAATGATGTATGATGATGACATATGACTTGCTTCTTGTTTAAGCTGTCTGAGGAGCCATACATGTGGTTGTGTAAGTCTTGATTATGCTTTTAATGCTGTTCACAGGTCTTGATACCTTACTTGTGTTCATGCATCGCTGGGCTTCATGAACACTTGCATCTATAGCTTTTGTATTATGTTACTCTTTTTGAATTAAACAAGTCTGCCTCGTGCTCATGGTGGTACTAGACACAAAAAAGCAAGATAGGACATGCAGAATAAGAGTAAGATATTGCAAGAGTGGATTTTGAATTCCAAAGCAGCATAGAAGAGCATGCCATCCTTTTTGCTGGTTCTGGGTATTTGGTATTTGACTCTGGGGGCAGACAGAACTGATTATTTTTGTCTTTTTTTTAAGCACATAAGGATCTCTTCCTTTTTAGACTTGTTTGAAATATAGGGATAAAAAGCAAGAACCTTTTGGCCTTAAAACAGGATGACAGGAGGTGCAAAAGCATTTCTTACTGCATCTCACTGTTTTTTTGGTCTTTAAAGTCTGTCCCTTGTGCTACCTGATTAAGTGGAAACGTACTGCAAAACACGACTGCCTCAAGTATACACCATTCAAGTATGTCTGTCTTATATTCAGTTTCCATTCTTGGGGATGGTTCATAGACAAATGTTTTTCTTTTTGCTATTGTATCCTGTAGTAATAGATTGCTTGTCAGATGTGAAGCTTTGCATTTACTTTTGGATATGAAGCAGCAACTGAAATAGCCAGATTTAGGTTGTTATTTCAGTATATCCATTTATGCATGGACATTCTGTTAGGATAATTTTTATTCTGTCTCTTTGACTGTGTACACCAGGCTTACTCTAGCTGTTTGCTGAATAGTGAAGTGATACAATAAATTAATCACTTTGGCTTTTAAAATTGCAATTTCAAATCAATAAAGAATTTGCCAAAAACCATAGATGAACACTGATTTTGTTTTTTCCCGTTAGGTATATGAAGCACTTGTATTTTTACTCCTAATGACAAATCAATTGCAATACAAGGTAACTTTGATAATTCCTACAGTTTGAGGATATTACTTTATTGTTTTCAATTCAAGCATCGTCTGTGTTTTATCTTCCTTCACTGACTGAGAGTAATTTGAGCAAACCAATAATTTGTTAGTGCTGTATAGAATTTTGTATTGCTATATTAGTGGAAAACTTGTCTGAGACTAATGTAATGGGGAAATTGTAGTCAAGGCATAGAGGAAATGGTTTTTCACTCTGATAAATGTATACTGTAGTACCTGGAATGCTATGATAGGAACCTTGATGAGACCAATAATCTGTATAAGGGCCCATTGTTATGGTGAAATTCACCATTTCTCTTTCTAACTGAATTCCAGAAATTGCTAATGTGGAAAGCGTTCTCAGAATCCACTTTGCATTGTTTCTTGTGGTGTTTTGGATTCTTCTTCTAATATAATTTCATTACAGTTTGGATAGCCAGCTTTATTTAAGATGTATCTTATAACAAGGAAACATACTTAGTTTTACAACAGCAATAATGCTTTTTCTACAAAACTTTGTCTATAATTGCTAATTCTGGGGTTTTTTCTGTGTATTTGCTGTTGGTCATTACCAGAAACAGTCTGGCCCCACTTCATCATGTTGCTCTTTCAAATGTAATTGCATTAGAGTTAAGTGCCTGAATTACCTGGGAGCACAGGTTTCAGATAAAGCCAGTATAGTGTTTCAGAATTTACTTCTGAAGTATAGAATGAATGATTGTTATTTTTATAGCAACTTTGCAAATGATGGCAAAAAATTATTCAATGACAAAGAAAAAAACCCTGGATTTTATATTAGAATTAGCAAAGAGGCAGAAAGGAACAGATTTTAAACACTGGAAAGGAAGGAGACTCTTTATATGTTAGAAATAAAAAAATTTGCTCTAAAGATGAAGTTTAAATTACAAGAAATCCATAGTAAAGATTTGTCAGATTTCTCCATTCAGAACACAATAAGATCAAATCTTACTTCACAAGGAAAATCAGGAACAAAAGGGTGGACTTCAAACAGTATGTTGAAGGATCTTGCAATAAATATTCAGCAGAAAGCCTAGGAAGGGGTGACAAAGATATTTTTATCTAGATTAGTTGTTAAGTGTAGAAGGAAAAGAAGGAAATAGAAGGAAAAGATTTTTCTTCTTTGGACAGGAAAAAACAGTACGCAAAAATTAGAAGGAAAAAACAGCATTTCTTGCATGAGTTAAGATAATGTGATGAGAAACATGACATTGATGGCAACACTTCATGAATAACCATAGATTAGATTTTAAAATATTGTGCTAAGCTGTTTTCTTTAGAAAGCTGTTGCGGGTCATAGCTATGAGGTTTACTAGCATTTTTCAGTACTTCCTCCCTACCTGTTAGGCATTTACAATCCTGCAAGTAGGGTAAATGCTGCTTTTTTTTTTTTTTTTTAAATTGTGTAGTCTTGGTCTTCACAGCTTCCCCAGGTAGGTCAGAGCTCTTTCTAGCTCATAATTTCAAAGTACCGTAACAGCAAGGCACTAAAAACAGCCACACACAAGGAGGAGGAAGAGAGCCAGGTAGGGAACTGGTAAAAGATTAAATACTTGAAAAGGTTTTGTTTCGTAGAGGATGAAGCTCTAGTTTTAAAGAAGTGGTGCTTTATGGGGTGGTTCATACAAATGACCACTCATTGCTTTACGGTTGCTCATATTTGCTATGTTCAGGAGCATGCAGTGGAGACTTGTCTCACTCCTACACTGAAGTTGCTTGTGAGAAGCAGCAATCCAGTAAACCCCCAACTGCCCACCAGCCAGGGCCCATCCCAGATATGCTGTGAATGGCAAGACCACCCACTCCTGCCCTGCAAAAGTAATAGAATTTTCCCACAACATTACTCTGTTTTGTGAAAACACAAAATTTTTTGTCATAATTTTCTGTGTTAAGTGTTTACACTTAGTATGGTTGGGAGGGGGAAGATCTATCAAAAACAGTTTTGTAATCAATTTTTCATCCAGCTCCAGTAAATAAAAATCCATTGCAAACACACTTGAATGGATTTTTCTCACTAACAACAGTTTCCTTTATTTTCCCTCTGTAACATTTGGGTAGTAGTTTACTACTGTAATATTTAGAAGAATTGAAATTTGTGGTTTTCCCCCTAAAATATGTCAGCTCTTTCCCTAAGAAAGGAAGAGCTGTGCAAATTTAAGATCATATAGCACAAGTGTGTTATATTCTGATAATTTTATTTCTGATAAATGTATTTACAGTCAGATAAGCATATAAATGCTTATTCAGAGTATAACTAATCCAGTAATTAAAGGAGAAAAACCATCCTGCAGTCATTTAAAACAAATGAAGGCAAAAACATTCTAATGGTATTTTAGGAGGTATAAATACAATAAGATACAGTAGAAATCAGATTTTTTTTTTTCTGTCAGTGTTCCACCTCTTGGTGACATAATTAGGGAAAAGAATCCGTCTTTTCAAATAAAATAGAAAAAAAGAAAAAAGATTTTAAACAGAATTCCCATAGCATGTCGCTAAAGAGACAAAAGAAACAAGAATGACAAACTGGGAAAAATTTTAATCATCTGAAAGCAGGCTGATTTGCCTCCTTAAATATGGACATACTTAAACACAGTAGCATGCATTGATTATCGATGGAAGTTGGGTATCATATGATTAATGAAATGGAGAACACTTTCAGAGCTGGCTAGTGGACTGTGATGAGTTCATGTTCTTGCTAACTAAAGCAGCAAAACAACCTTCTGACCTGTGGAATAGTGTATTTTTTTTTTTTTAAATGAAGTAATTAAATGATAGATTAAGAGTCAGTAAGCCTCTAACATGGGAAATGTGTAAGTGAGGAAAAAAGAATAGTGCAAGCTGTAGAAACAAGGTTATGCTACCAAATGTGTATGGAATTAAAAAAAAAAAGAGTTTGAACTGTCACAAAAGCTAAGTGGTTGAAGAGTTTGATCTAAATTTATACTAAATCCATTACTGTAATGCCAAATTGTCACGCGTTAAAAATAAAGCTTACCCTGATGTCCATAATTCTCTATTCTAAATTTTATTCTGAAATGCTTCAGCCAAAAGTAGGAAACAATGAACAGAAAACTGCTCTGACATATCTTACCAAAATACTACATGTGCTTTTTTTTCTTTATGCTATACATGCGTTTCTCTTTTGGGAGACTGTGGTTTTAGATGAGTTAGTAAGGTGCTTAGAATTAACTTAATTTGCTTGAGTGTTTTCAAATCCATAAGAAAATAATATTTTGGACAGTATTAATCACATCTTGAGTGTAAAGTGGTGGAATACTATGCATTTCTGTAATTAAGGCTCTCGTTAGATGTTTTATTTTCTAATGTGCATTGCTTTAAATCTCTTCTTACAATGGTGGAAAGAAGTTAAAACTGCATTTCAGGTGTAGGGAAACAGCTATAACTTTCCTATTTTGCATCTTCTTAGATTTAAGCAGGAGGGTCTAGAGCTTTTGAGTATATCAAAATTTTGAGCAATCCAAATTTTTTTTAACAGGGAAACAAAATATCCGTAAGGGACTTCAGATTTCGAATTCCCTCTACAGACACACCATGAATATCTGACTGAATATTATATATTCTGAGGATAATTGTAAGGTTTCACTCCAGGTTGTAGATGTCCCTCTAACAGCTTTTTTTGTTTGCTTGGTTTGGGTTTTTTGTTTGTTTGTTTTCTCTAAATTCTGATTATAAAATAATATATATAGTTTTGGAAAATATTTACTGTATAAGAGAAACAATCTAGATATTTTACAAGTGCATTTAATGTTGGCTGATGTGCTTGACTGACAGCCCTAAAGACAGAATGATCAATTTTATGTCCTAGAAGAGATACATCATAGAGTAATGCTGTGCCATAACTGTTAAAAATTTATAGTGAAAATTCAGTCTTTATTCATACTAGAATCATGTATTACATCTGTTCTGCTAATGCAGCTGGTAAAGCACACATCTCTCCTGTGATACAGTGACTTCTTGTTATTGAGGCAGAAATCTGTCTGCATATAAAATGTGATTACATAATCAATTCATACAGCCTGTGCCTGAGATTTCTGCAAAACACTCACTGCAGCTGGTTACTGTAGCAACAGGCAAAGGAGGCTGGGTTTAATTTGTTAGTTCACTATTGGAGAGGCTTTCTATTTTTTTGCATTTTGCTTCAAATGGGAAAATGGCTGGTGTGGCATCTCTACACAAACAATTTAAACCTCATGTAAACCAGTCCATTGCTGTGGCTTTCCACCAAAACAGTCATAATTATGGACAGGTAAATGGGACTGTCTTTGTAGCCTGAACAGTTCCTGCAAAATATGGGAGGACATGATGAATGCAGATGTTTTCATGTATGCAAGTTAGCTTTGCATGAGGACCCACATACATGTGGCTCAATGACCTAAAGCCTATTTGGGAAAGGATTTAATAGTAACAGCAGAGCTGAACCAGACGTGCCTTCTTTGTTCTCTGTGGTTCTGCTGTTCACTGCTAGAAGTGAGTAGAACAGAAAAACCTGATACTGCTAAAAATAATAATTTAGATATCTGCATACAATGCAATGTAGTTTACTGTTACATAATGAAAAGCTACATTTACTGCACATAAAGTCATATCTGAACTTTCTGATATTTCAAGAGTCTGTGAAAAGTTTCAATTTGTTCCCATCTGTAACAAGTCCCCTTTCCTGCACCTACAACAGGGAATGGATGCTGCAGAAGCCTTGAGGTCTCTATGGTCTTAGCTTAATTTTCTCCTTCATTTAATCATTAGAACAATTTTAAATTTTTATTACAGCTATCTGGTTAGGAAAAAAATCATAATGACAATACGGAATGCTACCTAAAGAAGATTATTCTGCAGTATTTGTTCTGTATCAAATGTTTCCCTTAGATGTGCTGCCATCAGTACAAAGAATAGGGAAAAATCCAACTCAGTGCTGTGATTCAGAAGACTGGCAGGCAAAAGATGCCTCCTGGATGACCTTGCTCATTCACAAAAAGAGCAGGAGTAATCTTCTTTAATAGAGAATCTAATGCTTGCCTAAAATCCATCTTGTGATTATGATACATTAGCTCTACTTACCTAAACATTTCCTTTATTCAGAGGGCAAGGTGTAGAAATCTGTGATGGACTTGGTAAGCTTGCAGCTTGGAAACAGAATTGGACACGTTAGCCATAGCGATCAGAGAAAACTTAGAATCTCTTCAGCAATAGTGGCCTAACCCCACAGCACAGTCCATTGCACTTTTGATGAACAGGCCCAACAACTTTTCCTTGCGTAGTACACTGTCAAATCTACCTACTGAAACCACAGATCTGTGTCTTGGGATGTTGCTTACCAACTCTATTCCAGATGATCCATTTGTTTTGTTTGTTTGTTTTTTTAACAAGCTGGTCAAATATTAAGTTTTCGTGTGTTCTCCCAGATTGCAATAGAAGACAGTACTATAGAGAATCTTGAGGCATTACTGTTTTTCTTTAGCCATACTGACAGTAAACCAATTATTTCTTCTTTAATTTCTATCCCCCAGAGAGTTTTTGGTTTTGAGCTTTGGTTATTTGGGTTTCCTAATGGACTTTTGTTGAAGAACTTTGTCATGGCATTTTGTGAGCCTGCACAGATCCTGCCAGCTGCTTTTGGTGTAGTTACTTGGTAAAGCTCATGTGGCTGAGGGTGGCCTGCAGGGAGCATGGCTCGTCCCTGCTGTTTGTGTCTGTCAGCAAATAGTCATTAAAACTTTGGGTTTAATTTGTAAGCCAATTTATCAGAAGACAGATAAGTGAGCTCTATGATATCTCTCAAAAAAGTAGAAAGAGCACAAGCAATCTTGTTTTCACCAGCACCTCAGCCATTTTGTTTCTGATAGGTTTAATTGCAATGCTGTCATCTTCTAGTTTCTGCTATTGCATCATCTTTCCTGCTGGAAAGGAGCAAGTTAGGAGCACTCAGATTTTTCTGTTATTCACGTTGTAAAGTGCTGCAACTTCAGCTTTTCGCTGTCTTAATTATTGAACTATTCTATGAGTTCCGGAATAAAACTGTCTCAGATTGCATTCACCATATCACCGTCCCCTGTGAAAACGTCTTTTGGTCTCTGGGATGTCCTCCAGAGTCTTTCATAAATGTTAAAGCAAATAACTTATTCAGGCCTTCAGCAACATCAGCTTCATCTGTCACTATTAGTGTATTCATGCTCCTTAATGATCCTGTTGACTTTTTTTTTCTGGCTGCTTGCTTCTTTTTAATGTTTATCATTATTAATTTTGAAAAATATAATTTAATTTGCATTTTGAATATTCCTGTCGTTTCTAAAGCAGCCAACTAGCTGTGACCAACATTAGCATTAACTGATTTTACTATCTTTTTAATAATTCATAAATGTCAGGTTTCTGGAATAGAACTGTCAGCTGTGCTGCTGCAACTAGGAAAATATTTTTCTTTTCTTATATCTATTGGATTTTCTTCTTTCCAGCTGATTTAAGTGACACTTCTGTTATTCTCAGGTATGTAATCTAGATGTCCAAAGACTTTTGCGTCCTTTAAATGTACTGTTTCTTAAAAGCATCTCTTCAGATAATCCTCATCACAAGAAAATTGGTACAGTATAAGAAGTGTAGGTGTTGACAGAGGTGAAGAAGAGGTGGGGAATGGGGGGGACTGGTGTAAATGTTGCTTTGGGTTATCCCCACGCAAGTACAATGCATGTTGCTGTGGAATTACGAGATGTTAGCTTTTTTTCCTTTATAGATTTAATCTATGGGGATACACATGCAAAATATATCTGAATATGAAAAAAAACCCTGTTTGTTTTGTATTCATTTATAGCTTCGGCTAAGGCTGGTGTCCTGCTTTGCTGGACGTTGAAAAGCTAAAGCATCATCTTCCAAAGATATCTCCCAGCGTTCATGGGCAGCTGAAGTTCTAGGGACTACATCTGAGTGGGTTGTAGATCTTGAATGTTCTGAGTCACAAGCTTCTAACTGCACCGTAATAGCTAAGGTGGGAATGCCTTTTATACGGTAACTTCAAAAGTGAGAGCAGAAATGAACAAGGAAATTAATTTTCTTTTTCATGTCTTGAAGTGAATCTTATCAAGAGCAGATCTCACTTTTGTTTGGCGAAACTGCTAACATTTTACATTTATGTAGAAGGCTTTTCACTTCAATCTTCTCACCTGATTTACTATGAAAGTTATAGTGCTACAATGTGAAAATGATTGTCAAACTCTACTGTGCAGAAGTCCAGGCATGAAAATTCTTGTTTCAGTAACATTTGTTTCAGCATAATAGCTTATTTTTTTTGGGACAGAACATTCTAGAATGTTGCTGAACATTGTTTTCTGGTAAGCAAAAGGCTTAGTGGAATGAGTGAGCTGGTAGGACACAACAGGCATTTGAAATAAAGTACACCTTAGTCTGGAGCAGTTCTAGTTTCCTAAATAGACAAAGGGCAAAAAGCTAGTCTCGTTTCCATCTGTTGTGTATGCTTGAATGCTTGCAACAGGAGGTGAAATGAGCTGAAACGGCAGAGAAAATGGTTTGTATTTTTGCGTTGGTTTAGCTGGAATAAAAGGATGTTGGAAATGTGTCTCTGTGACAGAGCCCCTATATGCTGGAATAAGAATTCTGGCAAGTAAGAGAAAAAGCCCCGAGTAAACTTTGACAATTTAAACTATGCTAACCACCACCAGGAGCTGTTATTTCTTTACAAGCAAGCTTTCAAAAAAAAAAAAAAAGCACCCAGACAACGGAGTTCTCCTTCCTCATCTGACACCCAATGATCTTGATCTGTGGTTGCTTCCAAGGATAACTGAGCAACATACGATTGTGTGAAGGGAACAAAACATCTCATAAAATCAAAACATTTCAGTAAGGGGATGGCAGTGACTATGAAGGCTTCTGATTACAGTTCTTCTAGTCTCTGACAAAAATAGTGGGAACAATTAAGGGTGCTATTTTAAAATGGAGACAGAGTAGAAATTGCTCAGGAAATCCAATGGGGTAGAACTTAAGTATTTCTTCCAATTTGTGTAGGAACAATCACAATTGCTTAACCTTGGTGTACAGGGTTATAAGAATAATTATTGATGAACATGTGATCAAACTATTTCTAGGCTCTTAAGTGTCTTTTACCATCACTCATTGGATTTCTCTTTTAAGCAATAGATTTGCTTACAGCTCAGGTAGTGTACAAAAGTATAGTACAGCTGGTTGGGAGAGCAGAATGTGCACCTCCGTTCTACGAGAAAGTGTAAGAAAACTGTCCTTGAGATTTAACCTCCTACCCAACTCTCAAATAAAACCCCTAAGAATTAAAAATAGAATTGAACAATTCTGCCTACTTCCTTACTTTGTGGTATCTATAAAAGTTTATGTATTTTTCCCCTGAAATGCTACAGTGGGAACTTTTGATTAAGATAACAGATACTGGTATTGTGTAAAATGCCACTGAATGCAGCTCTTAGCATGCCCGATACTTGCTGTATTATTTTAACCTTCTGCCTTTGGTGAAAGGCATTATATGATTTTAAATTTGAATAAAAATCTTTCTAAATGTACCAGACGGTATAATAATCTTGTTTGGCATAAAAAAATGTATGTTCTGAAGAATGGTTGCTGACTTGCTTGTTCTTGCTTCTCAGAACTGTTTGCCACATTCAGACAGTTTTTTAAGATGATACTCATGCAGTGCATGGGATTTAAATTGCCATATTAAGTGTACAGCATGTGGCATGTGGCTGCATACTAATAGATGATACAGTGTAATAGTGACTGCTAAAAAGACTGGCATCCTTACAAGTCACTGGGTCCTGCAGCTGCATTTCAGGGTGCTACAGTACTTTCTTGTAGGAGGTAGGCTACTGTCAAAATGCTTTGACAAATAGGAAGATGTCTAAGACTTCACTCCAAAATCTTTACATTGATCTAATGCAATTTCTACTGCCACAGGATAGTTTGCCTAATACACCTGGCCAAATTCCAGCTGAGATAAAATGTCATCAGTTCTAAATCTTCCATGTACAATCAGTTTGAAAAAATGTTTCCTTCCAGCTCAACATGAGCACGTACTGTATTACTGATGTAATGACTGTCATGGTTGCTTTCATATATTGATATGAGTCCAGCTAAGTGTAGCTATGGCATTTATTTTGATGCATTCTTAACATCCCTCTGTCCCCAAAAGCCAGTGGAGTATCAGCTGAATATCAGTCAGAGTAAATGCCTATGTTTCTGCAGAATTCTTCATCAAAGATCCTTTTTCTGAAGAAATAAGTGCTTGCAAAACTTTTTTTTTAAGATATACTTTTGTGTAGTTTTAGAAGCTAATAGACTTCTTTATATTCTGAAAGGTATAAAGAATGAAATTATTTGGGAGTATGAATCTTCCCTAGAATGGGCCCAAATCTGCATCTAGAAATTGGATCATAGTTAAGCAAGTGCATTTCTTATGGAAGCACTGACAAATGTTCCACTGCTTAATTTTGCCTGAATAACCCTTCTGTTATGTTTCAGTAATTCTTGAGTACTCATGTCTGGGAACATTAAGAATCAAACCACGCTCCTTTTCCCCTAGCAATGGCTTCATTCATGCCTTTCATGCTTGTATCCAGGAATCTCTTTGAAGGGCTTAAATAGCTGTAGTCTAAGATCTGTGAGTCACTGGAGGAGAAATGGAGACAGCAAATGGATATTTAAAAAAACTTGTAGCAGCGTGTATTTGAAAATTGTGTAAATTCCACAGGCATTTGTTGCTTTGCCTAAATAGCCAGTGAGATGCTCATCAGTCTGTTCTGTAAGGACTAATCATAATGAAGCAAGGTTACTGTTTATTTCACTTAAAGTATCCTATGAATCAGTCCTCTGCATCCATCTGCTTCTTATGTAAACTGTTTGTCTTATACAAACCCTGGTGTTTTTTATACAGTAAGTTGTACAATTTCTATTCCTTTCCTTGCTTATGCTGGAAATTATTTCCTTGACCATGAATTTCAGTCAAAGCAGAATGAACCCCTTGTTAGAATTTAGGAAATATATTTTTGAAAGCCCTGTGGTTTAATAATTAATTTCTGCATGCTTGTGCTTTGGGCTTCCTTTGTCCTGGAATTCAGTTGTGAAAAATGTCATGCTTTACTATGAGACTGTCTCAACAGTAATTCTAATATTCCACATCCCATTTATTTTATGTATTTGGATATGTTTAAAAACAAAATTAAGATTGAAAAGGAGTTAAGAAATTTCAAATTTATGGCTTTGTGGACAGCCTAGTTTTTCAGTAGATAAAACTTCTTAAACAGAAGGACACCCAAGGATTCCTTGTTGCTGGACTTTGAGCTGCTGATCAACGACACAGCATGTATGAAATGCAAGTAAGAGTTAAAATTTAGGTCTTTTTGCACAGAAGTATATTTTTAGTTGCTCACTTTTATTATATTGTCAAACAGCACAACGTGTCAAATGATGACAGTGATGCATGGTGATGCTACCGCTAACGTTTAATACGAGATTTCTCTTGCACTGGATACTTAAAGCCTCTTTCTATAGACAGTTAATTTGCATTAGCTCTACTTAAGAAGAGATCAGTCAAAGAACCAGCTATTTTAATTGTAATCAATTTAGTAAGGCTTAGAGTACCGTATAGGGGCAGGGCTCCATCATAATCTGAGCTGCACACATTCAAAGGGAAGAGAAGCTAACACCAAAAAATCAGAGAGAAATGTCCTCTTCTGCAGAACAATATGATGTAAGCATGATTTAGAAAAAAGAGCTCTGATACCCTGTCAGGCTTAGTTCCTCTCTCCTCTGTGACAAAGTGCTCATTCATTCCTGGGTTCCATTGTATCTCTAGTCCTGGGCGCAGCATCAGCAGCTCTCACCGTTACCTTTTGGTAGCTGCTACTTCTAGCTGAGAGTGGTAAGAAAGCTGACTAAGCTAGCAAATCTGTGCCAGGGATGTCCAGGGTGAAATGACTCTGCACATACCTTTGTAAAACCACTTCAGTCCTGCCAAACTGGACATACTCATGTGGTTGAATTAGTGCAGTCTTTTAAATCTCATCCTATTTTTCAAGTGTATTCTATATATTCAGTTACATTGAGACCATGGGAAAAAATGTGAAGTATAACTGCATCATACAAGTTGTGTGTGGAAGAAATCTGGGAGTTAAATAGCTGTGTTGATGCTCTGCTGAAACTTCACATGGTTTGGAAGGCAGCATTATTTGCTGAGAGAGTATTTTGCAGATGCCATAGTGATAAAATATCAAATAGTGATCTTAAACTGTCTAGCTTTAGGGTAATGAAGTTAAAGGACAAATTCTACACCTATGCTGAAGGGTTTTAAGTTGCTTATAGGCACAAGCAGTGAAAGACTGCAGTGGCTCATGAAGTTTAAGATATATGTTCAAAGGCAAATGTGGATATTAAGGCACATTTCTAAGGGATCAAAGATACCATGGAAAATCCTTCAGCTTTAGGTTTAGACTAGCTGGTAGTTCTGGATTATTTGTTATAAGATAAGGTTGGTTCTAGACTAAAGGAATACTAGAAAATTTATCTAAAAGAAACTCACCTCATACTAACAAGAGCATTCCCTGTTTTTCAAATAAAACTGATTTTACTGAGGAAAGTGCTCTTGCTGACTATGGCTATAAGGAGTAGATTCTCTAAGGTCATTAATATGACTTACATAATTATGCTGATACTTGTAACTGTAGATCAGGCCTCAGTGTGCCATAGAAGGACTTCTAAAGAAGTTAGAATATTTTTTTTAATCAGTTAGTTTAATTGTGAAATATGTTTGCATAGGTATTAAGCTGTGTTGATTGTTTATTTTAATATGGTCTATATGTTTAGGATCCATGCCCAGCTTAAAAAAAGGATAAGAAATCCTGAAGCTTGCAAATGCAGACTGTTTGTTCTGTGGTTGTGGGATTTTGACTTTTGCTCAGCTTCAAGTTCAAATAAAAACTTGAAGTAGTAAAATAACTGCTAAGATAAACTTCCTGAAATCAGTGGAATTACATCAGGAATACTTCTGAGATCTTTTAAAATATGGTTCATTCTTTTCAAAATCACGCTCAGGTTCCTCTTGCAGGAAATTGGTGGCGCTTAGTTTCCTAGGTAGCTAGTGACGGTACGAGGTGTTCAGACTTGGTACAGAGAATTTGGATGCTGAGTCTCTAGTTCTATTTTTAAACATTTATACATTTAAAGGCAACTTAAAAATAGCAGCTTCAGATTTTGAGGCCCTCACAAAGGTGATGCTATCTCAGTCTTAAACTACATACAGCTTTGTTGTGGCTCTGATGTATCTCTGCCGCATACTTTCAGTGAATCGTTACTGAAGATATACTAAAGAGGAAGCAATAAACAAGCCAGGTAGATTTAGTTCCAGAAATACTCCGAAGTGAAACTATATGAGATGACCTTGTTACTTGGCTTCTGGAGTGTGTATATAAGCATGCCTCAAGTGAACATTTTTATTGCTTGGATTTCATTATCTTCGTTTTATATTTGACATTTTGGGTTGTAGAGCGAATAATATCTTAAGATCACTGAATGAAACATCTAAGGGTGTCTGCCAATTGTTTTATGGCCTTTTTGATACAATCATTATTGATCCTCAGAGTTTTTCTGCTCTGGAACAAATGTATGAAGTCTTGCAAAATATCTTGTTCACTTTATATGTTATCAATACTTATTTCATTTAAAAATAAAGAGAACAAGATTTTAACCTCAGATTTTAGATGCTCTGCAAGTTAAAAATGTAGCTGTCATGCATGCCTGATTGCACAGTTCAATAGAGTTTGTGTTCTACATATGTGGAGTTTATCCACCATGGTTCTTTTCCAGGATGAGTAAGGATGCAGGAAGGTTGACTTCCACTCAATATTCTTGTGCATTAGTTGCAGAAAGTCCCTTTTAAAGAGCCTTTCTGCTTTGGAAGGGTTTTCTTGGGGAAGCACTGGTGCCTTCTTTTGGAAAGAATACCCCATGCAGTTGACAATCTTTTGCAATAGTCTATTCATTCTAACTATAGCTTTTCCACATATGTAGTGAAATGTGTATGCTCACAGTATATTTGCACCATGGTCTGTTTAGGAGAGAAATACCCATTATTCCCATATTAAAACAGTGGATGGTTTTTTGTTGAACCAGGAGATGAAGATAAATATAATATGTTCCTAACAAAATAACCTTGTTATGTTAAAATCTGGAACTGTGTCTACCATTTGAGAGAGCAAAAATAAATCATTGAACTTTATTTCCTCTGTGGAAATAGGAATATCTCTGATTTACTCTGCATTGCTCACCTTAGGGACAACCCAACTAGAGGAGGCTGCCAGGCATTTTGTTTGGCAAGGCTCTCTGTTTTTATGCATGATCATCACTGCTAGGTCTTTGTTACATTAAGTTTGTTGAATAATGTGTAGTGTGTAGGTGGGAGTTAGTTGCACTCTACTGAGAAACTGCATTCCCCTTCGGTAATGTGATGTTAATTACTGAAGACACAGATGAATACGTGGTATGTGCAGAGGGCCATGAAAGCATGAATAAATAACATCTCTAGTGATAACTGACAGAATGGCAAACATGTTGGTGTTACACTGAACAGATGGATTCTCTTTGAGTTGTAATAACTTCTACGTAAAAGGGTCAAATCTGTTTTATACTATTTTCTTACCCGGCAATGTCTTCCTGCGTCCCTCAATTAGTGAGCAATTCTGATGTCTTGTCTTTTCTCCTTCATTCTGGGCTTTGGGAACAAACATTTTATTACTTTTAAGGGTTACTGAGAGGTTAAAGATTGTGAAATTTCATCCAGGGAAAAAAAAAATTGCCTCACTTTCAAAAGAAAAACAGAAAAGCTGTATGGATAGTGATCTCGTAACCTGAAAATCTATTTGAAGGGTGGTTACTTGCTTTACACGAAATGTGCCAAGCCACAGTGTCCTTAGGAGTTCTACGTTCCTTCTGAAAACAGCCATAACCAACAACTTGAAGAGATTAGCAAAATCTTTCTGTGCCAGCTGTTTGTTTTGGGGTTTGTTTGGCTTGCTTTTAATTTCTGTTATGTTTGATAAATAGCTGCAGTGATAAAATTTAAAGAGGCTTTTCTGGAATGGTCTAGCTGCAGGAGTGCGTGATGATGTGGAATTCTTTACATCTTGTTGTTTTCACTTCCTTTTTTCAAGGGGCACGAACAGCTGATTGTATCTAATTGTGTTTGTTTCCTGTCACAACAAAATTGTCCCACGTGAGCTAAGTAAGGCTGTAGTCAGCTCTTTGACATATGGGTTGGGGGAGATAAACTGCAATCAGGAATTCATAATTAAAGATCCTGTGCTTCAGCTCTGTTGATGATTATCCTGGGTGCCTCTATGTCAAACTGTCACGAAGTGTCCAGAATTCTCTAGGAAACTGCTCCCACAGCCTTGAATAAGGAAAATTGGAACTGTTTGTTACGGAAAGAAGAGCAAGCCATGCTGCAGAATAATGGATGCAAAGTAGATCTAGGAGAGTTGTAGCCTCTTGTGCTCGCACAGATACATAAACGGTTTAGACCTATTGTGGGTAAGGACCATTTGCATGATTCAGCCATGGAAAATGGACATAGAATGAGCCTTGCAGAGTAATGGGGTTTCTAAGATGATGTGAAGGTGTTAGAACATTCTTTGGGCTCATATGATCAACTATAGATTATTTGTAAGAGGATGGACCAAGTAATGGGCTCAAGCGTAACATACTCCTTGATCTGTAACCAACACATCTAAATGACGCTCAGAAGCCACCTGTATATTAATTGCATGAGGCCTTAACAAGGAATTATGGGAGATAAAAATCTGGACTTATCTAGTGCTTTTGCTGGCTTGTTCCCACTCCTGAAAGGAGTTGTGTGGGACTTTGTCCTGCAATACCCCAGAGTTTGCCCCTGTTTTAATACGAGTTGGGTTTGGGCAGCGTAGGATTGAGCCACTACTTGCACAACGTGGATACACTCTCAAGCCATCCAGGTTACAGCAGTTGTGCTACGTGGCTGCTTAGGTGTACAGCTATATTTTTCTCCCTTTCCTACTTTGTGCAGTGCAGAACAGACATCCAGGGATGTGGGATGCAATTTTCGTATTTGTGTTCAAAGCCAGTAGTGACAACACTCGTTCTTGCCCATGAGGGCATCTCTCTCCACGGTGAAAGGTAAATACAAGCCAACAATAAGCAAACGTTAAAAAAATAGGAATTTGCTTCCCAGCTGATTTCTTTCCATGTCTGAGTGTGCATGCTCTTGTGTTTTGGCTGTGTGATATGTGCCCGTAGAAAGAAAGATGTTATCTGATTTTTAAACTTTTCAAAAATGAGGCTTTGCAAGTCTTGCCCAACATCTGTTTCAAATGCAAATCTAAATATTTAGGCCATTAATATGTTGACAGAATTATAAAACTGTTACAGAATGTAGGTTGTCAAACCAAAGATAAACATATATCAGGACATGTCACTGGGTTAGAAACTGGCTGAATGGCCGAGCCCAGAGGGTGGTGGTGAATGGAGT
>JAVSBS010014839.1:0-23637 GCA_033124195.1 Coracias cyanogaster | reverse complement strand
GTGGTAAGAGATAGGCGCTTCTCTGCTTTGGAGGGGAGTGTTTGCGACCCTCCCCAACACCTGCATCTCATCCACCCCTCAGGGCGGCCGCGCGCGGCCCACAGGCTCCCGGGCGGGCTGCGAGGCTCGAGGCGCTTCGCGAGCCCCGCCGCCTGAAGGCGCCTCAGGGCTCCGCCCGCGCCCTGCGGAGGGAGGTGCCGAGGGGCAGTCCGGACTGGTGGCCTCAGGGGATAAAGCGCTCCTCATTTTCCCTGTCCTAGGTGGCCTGCTCACGCATCGCCCGCGGGCACTCCAGTGGGTGTTTGTAACGCTCAGGCCTTACCTACACGCGCTGTTCCCTGAGTTACTAGAGGTTTTCCTCGTGTTTCTCAACAAATGTAAGTAAACTACTCACAGAATTATGTGAGAGAAACAGATTCTCTGGTAATAAAATTGTCATAATTGAGAAGTCTTCACTGGAGATAATGGGAGCAGCAGCATTTACTTAAATATCAGTCATATGCGTATGATAATTTGGTTGCTAGTCAGAGAAGTGGTTTTGGAAAGTATAGGTTGCTAATCTTCTGCAATTGGCTTTGAGTGTTTCTTAACTTTTAATAATGTAACCTGAATCTGAACAAAGCCCTGTCCTTAGCCTGTAACCATGAAGTATCTTTTCTGAAATGCATACAAAACATTCAAGCAAATTTAGTATCAGTTTAGTACATAATCTCTTTTAATTTTTCTTGGATATGGCACAGTTTCCCAGTAGCTTCTGTATAGTGGTTTGTTATGCTTCCAGAAAAGAAAAAGACTTTTGAAGTAGTGGCTTCAATGCGGTACAGTGCGGGAGGTTAAGTGAAGATGCACAAATCTCTCTGAACAGAGACTTCCTTCCCTCATCCTTTCCTTCACCAGTAGCTTACATTTCTTCCCACAACAGGTCAAACTAGGGTGTTGCTCCAAAGCCGACTGCCCTTAGTGAAGACACATTAAGCAGAGCAGCCAGGGATCTACACCTGCAGTTTATGTCTGACTTACTGCAAAGTCTCTGCAAAATGCTTTACAGGTAAGATTGATAGGCTGGGAAAAATGCAACGATGCCTGAATAATCTGGCCATTTTTTCCCCACCTTTTCAGATAGTTTTTAGATCTCAGGAAATTTCTGGTTGTGATGCTGGTGTTTGTAATATTTACTTTTGTGAACTTCTAAGGACTGCTTATGAGGTTAATGTGCTGGGTATACCTGAGGAAGTTGTTACAGAAGTACTTTTTGGGCCTTTTTTCTGTACTTATTCTGTAGTCTGATCAAAGTGTTGCAGCCTGAGCTTGGTTACAAACCACAGCATCAGGTGGTGGTCTACGGTTATTCCCTTTCCAAAGATTAGCTCTCTGATGCTGGATTTCTAAATAGGAGCCAACAGAATCCATTCTCTACTTCACACTTTCTTTTCCTAGGAAGGACCTAAACAAACAGTAGTTTAGATGGATACTCAGATAACATGAATGGCCTAGTGTTATAGGTGTAACTCACCAGTGAAATTATTTTTTTTTCTAATGGAGAAAAGAAAATTGTGCAGTTGGACTCAGGGCAGTGTTGGTTTGTTAGATGTTGAGCTTCTGTGGTGACAGGTAGCTGGCTGAAAGCCGTTAAGCAGATCAGAGTATAAACTTGTGTCTTTTTTTTTCTTTCAAATAGTTCAATATTACATAAACTTTTGATGTGTGACTGGTAAGGTTAAAAATCATTCTGATAAATACTGCAAATAGAATTGCTCAATGAAATTAACTCATGATATTGCTACTTTTTGCCACCTAGCATAAACCTGCAGTCCAGGTCAGATATGTTCCCAAAGCTGGACAGTGCATTTATTATCTGTTTTTTCTTGGTTATTTATTTGGTAAACATTGTTTTTCCATTCCTAAATTCTATTTATATTGTTATGAACGGCATTACCATGGAAAACTGTGGTTCTGACATGCAACAGTTATTTCTAATAAGACATCTACAAGTAGATTTTTTTGTTGATTCATTTACTGAAAAATTGTTTGGTAAACGTTAGGATTTCTATTTCCAGCTGAGGTTTGTAACTCTTTAACCACTAGAAGGCACTCTGGTATAAAGCTTGCTCTTTAACAGCTTGCAAAACCTGCGGCTAAGGGCAAAACATAAACATAAACAAACATGACTGGCTTTAAGCAGTTTCCTTCTAAACATAGCTATGCTCACTGGTATGTGAGATAATAACCTTCAAGTTATTGTTTGCCCAGCCACACCAGGACTTATGCTCAAATGCAGATATACTGAAAGCATGTGTATGGATAGTAATCAGCACATTGATTATTATTGCTGTTTCATCAAGGTAGCACCTGGAAATCAGAAAGAGGTTGAGTTGTCTCACATTCTGTGGTTTGTACACCGTGTATGCTAAATACGTTGCTGACATGTGCTAGCAGGTGGAATATTTCATCTACCAAACTCTTTCAGTACTGAATCTCTGTTGGCTTCTGTGAGAGTGATGGTACTCCACCACTGTGTATTTTTGTGAAAGTACACTCGTGCAGTGTTGAGAGTCACAGTTAATATAAACACAGAAGTCTAGAAATGTGAATATGTTGCTATAGTAGCACTAAATAGTTTTGTATGCTGAGTGGTTGCACTTGGAGATTGCTTCTGTTTTGTGAGGTTATGAGATGTTTCCAGCTTAGTGAGTAATTTGGAAAACAATAGGTTTCAAGTTAAAACACTTAAAAATATCTTGTACATTGTATAACATAATAGAAAATATAACATAATCCTTTTTTTTTTCCTTCATCTGTAGTTGACTAATTTTCTATTTTCATACATTGCAGTGTTGTATATTGGGTTAAAAACCCCCAGACCTCTGGAATTCAATTTTGGATCACTTTGAGTCTCAACATTTTTGAAAGATGTTCTGTGAAATTATTTATAGTGCATATTCACTATATGCTAGTATTAAACTTGATAATCAGTATAGCTCAATGTTGAATGTTGAAATATGAAGCTTCAGAAAGGTTTTTCTCCTCATTTAAATATGATATCATTTTGAATAAGAATGTACTTGTTTTTGTTAAAAGTTTGCATTTTGGCAGAGAAAGGACATAACTAATAGCTTTACAAGATTGTAGCAAAAATTTAGGAGATCTTGAACCATCTGTGACTTTCATTAATCCCAACTTTCTTCTTTTTTCTTATACTTGAAGTTTAATGAATATTATTTGTTTCCTGCTCCGTCCCCTCTTTCCTAAGTCTCACTAAAACAAGATATATCTTGTATACTAGAAGTCTGAAAGAAATGGCTCAAACCCTGTCTGGGAGAACAGA
Source organism: Coracias cyanogaster (assembly GCA_033124195.1). Classification (NCBI taxonomy): domain Eukaryota; kingdom Metazoa; phylum Chordata; class Aves; order Coraciiformes; family Coraciidae; genus Coracias; species Coracias cyanogaster. The sequence goes on along the minus strand of JAVSBS010014839.1, from coordinate 20,312 downwards.
GGGAAAAAATCTCTTCCAAGAGACTTACTACTTATTCTTATGTTACCTATTCTTACTACTTCTAACAAGCATCTGAATCCTGATTAGTTGTTGCTACTGAACATTGGTCCCTCTGATATTCTCAATCACTAGTACCATGTCAAGAGACAAACCTAGCTGCCATCAATTTCAATAAAATAATCTTGCATATTAGGAGTCCTTAAAAAGTGTTAATCCTGTGTTAATTGTTTTACTTCCTGCAGTTTAGTTTCAGAGAAATTTAATTGCTCTGGAGGAATATGTCATATTTCATTGCTTTTAAATGTAAATTTTTCCCAGTTGTAGGAAAACAGATTTGCAAATATATGCCATAAGGTGCTCCTATAACTCAGTGTAGAAAGGCAAATATCTCTGTTTGGACATCTATAAATTCTGCATAATACTAGTTTATATAATCTAGTTGCAAATACATTATCTACAACCAATCCTATTGCTGTCACTTCCGTTTAATTAATTAGGGAACACTTACTGAGGTGGGATAAAGTTGAAATCAGTACTTTTGTGGAAGAGCAGAAATATTTAGAACGTACCAGCATTTAAAATTCCAACCTCACAAGATATGCTTTTTTCAAAAATCTGAAGTGCAAAGTATAGTTGTCATAAAATCCAAAGAATAAAATGGTATAAAATATGACAAGAAAAAAACCCCCACTTTTATGCCAACTTGAATAACTAAAGTGATGAAGTGCTTGGAAAACTACTTCCTAGATTTTATTTATATTCAGGAATTCAAGGCTTGATCCTGCAGAACGCTGAACACTCTTGTTGCAGTCTGGCACTTGGGCATTTGTTTGTTCTCAAGCATAAGAACAGTCAGACATACATAAGCTAGCTTTGTTAAGTCAGCTTGCTGGAATGGAGGGCCTTTTCTCTGCAGGTTTGGACTTTGTTAAAGCAGTTATGTTGATATCTTAAGAAGTGAATTCTCCCTGGGAGGGGTAAAAAAACCCAATCCCAAACTTGAACAACTTTCCTTCATGCCCTTAAGGAAATGCTCAAAATAACTGGGCGAAAAAAAACTACAGGAAGCAAGGGTAACCTAGCTTTGTAGAATAGAACTGATATTTACTGAAGTAAAAGTTGAGCAATACTATTTTATGTGGCTTTTGTAGTCTTAATTGCCATTAAGCTAAACTGGCATACTTTGATTTGCAAACCAGCTGGCCTGTTAGACAACACCGGCTTTGTGTGCACACATATGCACTTGTAGGACAGCAATAGACTCCTGCTCTAAATGGGACTAAACACAGAATGAGTCAAGAGCTATGACAAAGTAAGTCCAGCAAACCTAATCAGAAATATGGACTGATGAGTATCAAAACTTTTCAGTGGCATGTAGTGATTTCTTTGATATGACTTGCATCAGAAAATGGTTTTACAGTAGAATTTCCTGTATACAAACACCCCCACTCCTCTGGACAACCAGAAAGACAGCAGAATTGTTACCTTCTGCTACTGGTAGCAAATGACAGGGATGCCCTCAGATTAAAGGGAAATGGTTTTAGGCCCATACATTGCATTTTCTTTTTTTCTTTTCCATGTTTTTCTCCTCTTCTTTATGTGAACAGCAAGTTCTAAGTGACATTAGGAACATGATATTCCTTTTTTTTCCCCACAAAGGGTATTATTTTCCCACAAATTTCAGCAAACAATATATTTTTTTTTCTTCTAATTCCTGAATTATTTATTTCTATGGAGAACTTTGTCAGCCATTCAAAATAATGCATAATTTTAAGGCTGAATCATTTTGAGCCATGCTTACTTCTGATCAATAACTTGAAACAGCAAAGACTCTTTCTACTGTCTTCCAGATGTGTTGTATTTGTGTTCTACCAACTGAGAAACTTAGAGCAAATTAAGAAAAATATATTCTTTTGATGTAAATGATGATAAATCTAGAATATTGCTTGCAAGCCAGAGAACTTTAATGTTGAATGGAGATCTCCATTAACTGGTTAGAAAATGGACTGGTAGCTTGAAGATCAGGTTCTTATTAATCAATATGATAGCTGAACAGTGTACAAGTGGTGTGTATCTGCTACCTCATAAACGTACAGCATTCCATCCCATTCGTCTCCTTGGGGAGCCACAGGGAGTGTGTTACTCTCGTATTTGTCAGTATCAGGAAAAAGCTTCTATCTGTTTGCTGCAGGTAATGGCAGCCAAAAGGTACTTACTTTAAGTCAAGGTCCTCTCAACTACGTGCTTGAAACTGAACCAGGCCATAGCTGAATCAGTGGGTGAGTTTGTGAATCTCCATGTGTTTTCAGACTTCCAGAGGGTCCAACCAGAGTCTGATCTCTTTAAGCACTGTCCTAGGAACAGCTATTTGTTCGGACTTTATGGGCAATAAGAGCTGTAGTTCTGTTAAGGCTCAAAGCTAAACCATACATTCTACTTTTATTTGCCAGTTATTGAAGCATGCTGTTCTGCTGCTCTGGCCAGTTTATACTCCACCTCTTGAGAGGTGCAAAATACATGATACCTAGAAATCCATGTAACAGATTTCTCAAAATCAGTGCTCTAAGTGCAGCTGGCATTAGTGAAAATGCCAGGGCTTTCAACTTCCAGAAAAATGGATCCTTTTTATATGTACATGAATATTTTTTTTAAATTGTGCCTGAATTCCTTAATCTCTCTGGCATGTAGTTACAGGGATGCTGAAGACTGGATTGAAGTGATGTATTTTTTGGAACATTCATATTACATGTAATGTAATAATTTGTATAAGTATTCTTTGCATCTTGCTGTATCTAATTTTGTGTGGAAAGTTCCAGCCAAAGATTCTAGTGCAACACTTGGTTTTATCCTGGGTGTTAAATAAAGCCAAATCCTGGCTCTTACTATGGTTTTGCACAATTCTCTGGTATCTTTAGGAAAACTTAATCTTTCTCATCTCCTGTTTGTTTTGTTGCTGTTGTTTGTCATTGTTTTTCAGACACTAGAAAAAACCTTACAAAATCAAACTTTTGTTGGAGTTATGATCTGGGGAAGGGATATGAGAATCCTTCCATTTTGAAGACAAACCTTGAGCTACTGGGATCAAAGTTAAAGACAATCTTTGTACAAATCAGTGTGGGTTGTTTAAAATTGTGTAATAGATGTTGATATATTGTGATTCACTGGAGGTAGGAATGCACGCTTGCTTCTGTTAATTGGTTCTGTGAATTAATGTTCATACATCTTTTTCTGCTTTTCATTAGTTTGGGCCAGAGATTTATTTCAAAACCTCTTATCTTTACAGGGATGTTGCATGATCTGCAGCATAACACAGTGATGACAGACTTTTTTTTATATATCTAGTAATTCTTATTCAGACCTGCTGACAAAGTTAAATATAACTGTTGACAACTGTATCTGAATTCAGATTTCCCACTCAAGGGGAAGGATATATAGTGTGTGTATGCATATATTGTAAATGAAAAATTGAATATATTCATGTAACACACATCCGATGTCACAGTAACTGTGTGTGAATATGTGAAATTGCCTTTTGTTTTAAGGCTCAGTGATACAGTAGTAAAGGTTTTTATAAGACAAATGACTTCTAGTAAAATGTCACTTAGAATGATACTGCATGGTGGTATTGCTGTAGCTGTCTGGACCTTTTGGACAATCTGAAGTATGAACTCATAGTAAAAAAAGTGGTATTTGGCTCTGTCACAGCAGAGCAAGCTATTTTATGCCCACTTGGGCACTATTCTCTGTATGCTTCAAATAATGGATTTTTCCTCATGTAGTTAGTATGTAGAGTTGCACTGCTCTTACTCTTGAATCACTTAATTTTCATATACGTGTTTTTATTTAGAAATACATTTAATATACTCATACTACAGTAAACACACTAAAATTGCTTAGGAAGACATTTAAAACTATGAGCATACTGGTTATCGCAAAGACTTTTCTTTGATTAGATGGTAACTATAAGTATTTAGGAATTGGTAACATGCATTAGGCTACAAAGAACAGACAGATTAGAAGTCAGTTTGTACATGTAAAGCTGCCAGTATAGCTCACACTTAATCTGTAGCATAGTGCCACAGTTTTTAGTTTTTGGCCTTTTCTGAGCACAGACTACTGATTGTGCCAGACTTCATGGTGATGAAAGGCAAGCACGTCTAAGTGACCATGAATTATTTGCCTTTTTAAACTAATCTAAGTTCTGATTATCTAAGAAAGAAATAATCTGTCCAGTTCAAGTCTGTTGACTACATGTGTGAAAATAGCTAGCTATGTACCTGTGAGCTCTGTTTCTTTTTTTTTTTTTTTGTCATGGCCCTTTTAAACTTCATGATTGTTTTATTTTTAAAAGCTGCTAACACAGCAGGATAACCACATTTTCTTCTTTTTTTGTCCACACTTTTTTTTCCCTGCTAAGAGGAAAATTTGCCACATGAAGCATTCCATTGACCTCTACACAGAACTAAACTCCCTCATACAGTTAATCTGTTATATTGATGGACAGTCATGGTTGCAAGCAGAAGATGCCCATCATCTCCTGTGTTTCCTGGCAGAGAGAGAGACTCATATTACTGGGATAATGAACCATTTAATGACTTGTGTGTTGATTTATCAGATCACGCTGGAGAGGCCAGTTTAAAAAATATAAAACCATAAGTCACAGCGTTGCTGTGTATGGCCTGTTGAGACTGATTGGCTCCCTTACGATCAATTGCCATGTTAATCGAGGTATCATTAGGGTCTGCAAGCAGTGGAGTGCTTATATGCAACACCGGCATTTATTAAAAACAAGAATTCATTCTTTTTTTCAGGTTTTAAAATAATTTAACCTAACAAAGTCAGCATTTCTGTTTTTCTTAGTGAAGGAATTTCATCCCGAGCTGAAGAATCATTTTAATAGTGGGCACAGGGATAGACTGTACAACATAATAATTGATCTGGTAAACTGGCACTATGTTCAATTGACTCCTCAGTGCAAGACCAGTAATATTTTGTGCCCTGACTTCTGTGCTTTACTAAGAAATATATACATTTTTGCTAGTAAAAATGATAGTAATGCCCAATATAGTGAAATTCTTCATTAAGATGAGCTTTTTCATTATTTTTCTGTTTACAGAGGTATGTGTTTTATTTCTTCATTTTAAAAATAGTTTTTGCACTGATCTTCAGCAAAAGCTGCGAGGAATGTAGCCTGAAGTAATACTTTTGCTTATTAACTGTTGCAATGTGACATGAACTGCCTTCATCTCTTCCCATAGAACACAAACAAAGTTGTTGAATCTTTCCAGTTAGTCCACATTTCTTTAAGCATGGCACCAAAATGCTGTGCTAGAGTTCTCCAGCTGAGACTTCATTGATCTGTATAGAATTGAAAGGTTCTCCTGTCTTCTTTTCACACATTGTAGTATGATTGCTTGCCTTCTGTGCAACAGCATTACTCTGCTAGCCCATGTTCAGCTGGCAATAGACTCAAAGTCTAAGCAAGACTTACAGTCTTACTGTTTAACCACTTTCTTCTCTTTCTGTATTAGTGACCATTGGTTATTTCTGTCTTTACATTGTTCCTTGAGCTTAGCAATATTTATATCCTATAGAGACCACTTTTAACATTTCATACTCTCATTTGGAATTCTAAACCTGTTTTACAGCATGACTGTAAGTCCCTAGCTTTGTATCAGGTACATCTTTGGTAAGAGTAGTCCTTATTCCATCATACAGATGATTCACAAAATTATTGAACACACCTTGGTGACATCTTCCTGGTGTGTTCTTGACAGGTAATCACTAATAACTGTTTTCTGAGTGGGACTGTTCAACCATTTTCTCTCTCGCTATACAGTAGTTTTATCTTCATCTGATTTCCAAGCTTCTTTAGGACTGTCACATGAAATGCTATCAAGAAACCTCCTACAGACAAGTTACAGAAATGTGATATTTACCCAATATCTAGATCTTGTGCCCTGTGACAGAGGAAAATTAAGTTAGTTTGGCTTGGTTTGTTTTTGAAAAAAGTCTCTGTTGTCTGCTATATAATTGCTTTTTATCTTCAGGTAGCTTGTTGATTGTGGTGGAGTTTGTTTATTTTGTTGTTGGTGTGATTTTTTTGTTCTGGTGTTTGTTTTTTTTTACTTGTTTGTTTGTTTTTCTAGAGCTGAAATTAAACTGTTTAATAACTTCTCCAAGTTCCCGTTTCCTCAGATCCTTATTTTTTAGTTTTCTGGCACTTTGGCTTCCATGGATTCTCAGAGCTTACAACAACTAGATTTCTTGGCAATTGAAGTATTTTAGGATTAAAACCATTGGGCCTAACCAGTTAAAAAATATGAAATCTGTCTATGTACCCTAATCTTATCTTTTCTTGCTACCAAACTTTTTTCTCTGAAGAAGACTTCCATGAGACTGACTTCCTGAAAACACTGCTCAGATTCTGTTCAGACTTAAGATTCCTATATCACAGCTAATTTACTCTGAAAAATGTTTGCCAAAACAGCTTAACTCTTGGCTTCCCTGTAAAACTCTTTAACACTTCTGGATAACTCTTTTCCCTTGCAAAGGGAATTCCATTTATTTGCTTTTGTCCGTGCAGTGTTTGCCTGTTGATCAGGAGTCAGTGTGCCATGAGGTTCAAAGTCCCTCTACTGTCCTGAGGCATTTTCCTGAGGTTTGTCAGCTGGCAGGCCATATTTTTTCCCAGACTTTTTTCCAGGTTTCTCACTGACTGAAAAAAAATTATGGTTAGGAAGTGATATTAGTCATGACCAGACCTCTTTATCTACAAAGTGGGAGAGCTGCAGGCTGCAGGGTAAGGCTGCAGGGTAAGGTTGTTTGCTTTCAGGCTATACTACTTACACTCTTCGTGTGGTGCTAACACATGCTTTGTGCACACACTGTATCTTAAGTGTGGGGTTTTTGAGATCCGAGCCACCCTGCATCTGGCACTCCTGTGATTTAAAAGGAAATTATTTTATCTCTCTTGGCTTAATTTAAGAGTGAGGGGTTTTGTTTGGGTGTTTTTGTTTTTTGGGATTTTTTTGAGCTAAAAGAACTTGGTAGTCATCACTGTGGTCCAGTTAGTTTACTGGCATATATTCAGTATTTCTTAGAAGGTAGTTCTGTACTACAGACCACAGTGAATTTGGGGAAGCCAGAGTAAGCTCAGAGGGCATAAATATAGAATATGTTCATGCTTTGGTATTTGCTCATCTTATGCTTAAATATTAGATTTGGTGACCAAAAAAATCTATTTCCATGCACATGTAAGTGCATACATCTCCATTTTAGCAATTCTGTGAGTTTGAACTAACTTCAAAATACACCAAAAAATGATGCAAGTTCTATAATACAAAGAATTCTAAAGGTAAGGATGCTCTTTCATAGGTGAAAATCTTCTGTTAGCTTTAATGAGAAATTAAAACCCAATGTGCTCAGTTTGCAAGGAATGTTTTAATTGAAACAATATTCAGTAGAAAATCATTGTATGGGCACTTCTCACTGGTTTGCTTTTACTTTAATAGAAAGGTACAGATTTGCTGACTGAATTTTTGTCGAATAATCCTTCCAGCATGTTTCATGAATTGTGTACTTTTTATCTTTATGAAACACAATTTGTTCTGAAATATATAAATTTGATTTATATGGGATCATGTTGTAAAAGTGGCCATAAGCCTGTTAGTTCAGAAACTGGTGAAAGAAATTCAGTCTTATATACAACATTAACAAAAAATGTTTATGATTTTCCATAATGAACACCCCTTTTTTGTTTGTTTGTTTTTGTTGAGACCAAGTAAAATAAGGAGGGTTCATGCAAGAATTAACTGCAGGATCTATGATCTGAACTATGCACACAGGATTAGATGGTTATGAAGTAGGCCTGGAGATCTATTACTTTTCTGCCATGCAGTGTGTAATTATTGGTGCCATCAGCATGGAGTACAGAGTATTCACAGCTGTATGTATTTTTAAGACTTAGTTATGTGCATATTAGATTATTAGTTTTCTTTCTTCTCCCAAGATGTTCTTTCTAGGACTAGTTCTTAATATCAGTTTCCTTGCAAAATGCTGAAATAGTCACGTTCGTTAGATACGAAACAGCAAGAACAACCGTATAAAAGCCTGTTGTTAAATAAATGGAAATGAAAGAGTAAAAGAGCAATTCTTTTTCCATTCTCACTTGGTTGCCTCTACAAATCAGTATATGTGAACATTTCAGATGCAGCTAAACACACAGACCCATGTGTAAGCGGTAGAACAAAACCAACAGGCAACAGATGAAAATAAGTGTTTGTTTCCAAAACCGCAACTAATAGATGATTCCATGTGAGTGATGACAGTTATTATCTGGGAGGTAAAATTTCTTCAGAAAAGGGGCTTGCAGAGAAATTTTTTAAGTGAGACATGTTTACTAGCATTAATCTCAGGGTGTGGATATGTTGATTATCAATAATAATTTCCTGCTCCCTACAAACATGATTGACCTATTCCAGTCTCTTCTGTGAATGATCAAATCTTGTTATTTATTCAACAAATACAGTCAGGGTAATATACAATACTGCTAGCTCTGTGCAGTGAAATTCCTCAGTTTAATTTTGATCTTTGGTACTCACTCTAGTCCTGCAATGTGTTATCTCATGCTTTGTTTAATAACTAACAGTTTGTTTCCTTTGTGCTGCTTCATTGACTCGTTTTTCTTTCCCAGCCAGTTCTTGAACTAAGAGTTCTGGTTAAAGCATGGGCATGGCTGGGCTAATCTACTAACTCAGCAACCTTTATTCATCTATTATGTAGCTCTAAATTACATTTAATGGTCTCTAGCAAGAGTTTCTCCAAGTAGAAGCTGAAAAATAATTTGACAAAATTAACAAATGATAGTGATTCAAAGTAATCCAAAACTGGTAAGGTCTATCTGCATGAAGCTGGTGCTGCGTAAACATCTCTGGCTGTTCCGTTAACTCCAAGTTTTCCCCCATCGCCAGTATTTCCTGAATATTGAGTAGGTAGTCTAAGTAATCTAAGGTGTGTTTGTTCCAAGTGAATTTCAGGTCTTTTTAAATCTTTGGCAACATTGCAGTTCATGGTGCTGTATTATTTTCAGCAGATTGACATTGTTTGAAAAGTCCATGCCATGAAATTTCATTTCTACTGACAAAGTTTGTGGTTTGTTTTTTTTGCCCCACTGTGTGTGTGTGCTAAATTTGTGCAATTTACCGGAGCAGATGAGTTCTTTGAACTATCAGAGCCTCAGTGATGTGGTCTTTGTGCACAAAGCAAAGGAAATTTATAGAAACTGTGGTTCCAAGAGACTAAACTATAGTGTATACGTAGACTGCCTATGGCTATACATTAAAAAAAAAAGGGAGGAACAGTTGTCAGAATGAATTCTGTGGCAGGAAAATTCACTGCAGTACAGTACTGGCTTCTATTTATACAGGTCTCAGAATTATGATGGTAATGGCTGCTTAAATTGAAGTGGTCTTAAATTGAAGGGATGAGTGGCAGTGAAGTGACATTTTCCAGAAGAGGAATAGAAATTGTTATTAATTTTTCCTAAGATCCAGGAATCCCCAGGACTTTCAGTTAAATATGCAAAAGAAAACAGTATATATAACAGTGCCTGTAATTACTATTTACTGCATAGTATAAGCAAATTGTAGTATGTTTTACGTTTGTCTAACTGATAAAAGCTGTGAATATTTCATTTCATTAGAGGGGCATGTGTCCCTTTCCCTCAAAATGCTATTTCTTTCTAACTGATTTTGATGCAAAGAATATAATGGTAAGAATACAATGGACTCAATTCCAGCATCTGCATGCACAGTAACATACAGGCATAAGCATATGCATGTTTTTGTGTTCCTTGCTCACTGTAAATAGCGTACAAGGGCATAATCCATCAGATATGGTTGCTGATTACTATTCAGTCTGTTTGGCAAAATCACACTGCACTAGATATCCTGTCTGTGGTCAGATGAAAGGTATTAATAACAAGCACAACATGATTGCAGAGGATTTGTAACAAGCAGCTTTGAAATCAAATGGTATCAAGGGTACTGCCTATAACAAACTGTCGATGTGATGTGAATCCTAACATGCAGCTCAGACAAAAGTGGTTGAAATTCTAAAGCAGACACACTCCCAAACAGACACAAGCTTGCAGGATCCAATTATTTTAAGAAGTATTTCACAAATATACCATTCTTCAGATTGAAAGGTTTGCTATATTACAAATAGTAAAGGTTTCCAGAAGACATGTTTTATGAGGTTTCCGTGATAAAATAGCTCATTTTAATCTTAATCATAAGACTTCCAGCCTTTATAACAATACAGTATTGAAGTGTTCTGAAAAAATGCACAATAATCTAGTGAGAATAGCTCTTATGTGAGCAGTGCTGACATTGATACAAATATTCAAAGGAATATTCATAGTGCTTTGATCTATGTAACTCAAACTTTCAAAGTGATAAATGTGACTCCGTTGCATCTCTTACATTCATAGAATCATAGAATGGTTTGGCTTGGAAGGGAACTTCCAAGGTCATCAAGTCCAACCCCTCTGCACAGAGCAGGGACATCTCTAACTAGATCAGGTTGCTCAGAGCCCCATCAAGCCTGGCTTTGAACATTCTATGAATACATCTGATTCTGTAGTAGGTTAAATATTGGGGATTAAATGGTTGTGGAGAATTGCTGGTATGGGCTCAAATATGTTTGGAAACACATCAGCTGTTTGAAATAAATGTGATACATGGTTTATCAGAAAGAATGATAAGAGGTTTTGATTTGAGCACAATAACATAAGATGATTGCTACTTTAAGACGCATTTTATTTTAATGTGGTACCTCATAAAAAAAGATATTTGGAGGGTTAGATCAAGTTTAGTATTTCAATCTTAAGTAAAAATCTTAGCCTTTTTAAACCTTATTGTGTGCATGCCTCTAACTGTTTTTTATTCACAGACACCACAATTAGTGTGTTGAAAGCTGAGACATCAATGACACAGACTTCTGATTAGAAATCCTTACATGAATTCAACCTTCATGTAACACCTGGATGATGAAAGAATACTGGGTTGTACATAAGGCCAGAGCTTGGCCCATTGTGAATTAGATAAAAATCAATTGTCAATGATTGTAGAAAGTACCCTGGTTATGGATAATTGAACTGACTCTAATTAATTTAGGAGACTGACAGGCTCCGGATAAAAGAGCTGCCTCACTCACTGCATTGAAAGTAAAATACAATTCTGTAGCTGATGTTTGAAAGTTTAGAAGACAGCTTTATGCATTTAAGCAATACCTGCTGTTATTTTTGTTCATCTACATTGTCTTTGGTCTGCACAAATGTCAATAGCTTTCCATTTCAAACTATTTCTTGCATTAAAGGCAGTACAATTATAGCTAGAAAGATGTGAAATGGGTTACTCTACCCTTGATTTGGTTCCAAGCAGGAAGGCCAGTATTAGATGAAGTACTCTGCTGTAAGTCAAGTGAACGAATAGCCCAAGTGTACTTTTCTGTTTATAAATGAGTGCATATGCAGAAAAGAGACTGTGGAGTAGGTCTGTCGGTATGATTTGGGGCAACAGTCACTAGCCACTCAGTATCTGGCTGTAAGGATAGTCAGGACTTTTTGAGTGTTTCTGGAAATTTGCAGGAGTATTATTGGTTTCTTGATCCCAGTAGACTACAGGTTCCTTCAGGAGTTACTGAAATATGTTATGCTTGAGCCAAAAGTCATGTATAAGGTTTAGAAAAACTTTAACCACTATATCCCATTTCTACAAAATGGCAAAGCTCACATTGATTTTTTGAGTGTGATTAGAAGTCCGATGCTTAGTATACTCAGCATTATCTTCAATTTTTAAATATTTCAGAAATTAGGAATAGTAGTTCCCTTTAGGCAATTGCTTCTTTTCTTGTGTAGCCAGTTGACTGGAAATTTAGGGGTTTGTGTTCTCTGTATCATAAAAAAATCTGTTCCTTCCATTTCTACCTCCATCTGTAGGAGGAACATTGTATCCAGTGGTTTGCATCCATTCTCTTCCCCTCTTAGCACCAGCCCATTAAATTACAGAGTCCCAAGCTTGCATTTTGCAAAATGAAAATTATACATTTCCAGTGTTGTTACTTAAAGCAAATAGTGACAGCCATGGTGTCCAAAGATGGCAGTTGCAGTGGAAAAAAAAAGTGAGAAGTAAAACCTCAGAGCACTGTTAAACCTCTTAAATGACAAAGCTGTAAATTCTGTAAGAAAATGATATCCTGATTTTCTGTAACAAAAATAAGTGTATGTTACAACACAAAGTGTCAAACTGCAGACTTCTTGCAGAAATTAGTTTCTGCTCTGGATAATACCAATGAAGATTCCAGTTGTTCTGATCAGTTCTGTGCTCCCTCTGAAGGAAAAAAAACTTTCTCGTTGGAAAACAATGCTTGCTGGAAAGCTGAGTGTTAAAGTACAATTCCACTTCCTTGTTTGAAAATTTGTAAGTAGTTCAAAAGGAAAAATCTGCAAAATGAAAATGTATTTTCAAACAGTCTTCCAGTTTTTTTCTGCAATGTAGGTACAGCGTTATTGCATTCACAGGAAAAGATTGGCCAGTTCTGACCAAATACAGTTGTATAAAAAGTGCCAGTTCAATAAAAATTGGCATCTTTAGCAGAGGTCTCTGTTATGATGAAAAAACTCATGAAATAAACATTTTACTTTGAAGCTGGAAAGATTTGTGAAAGAGGATGTCTCAGTGGAATGTTAGGAAATGCTTTAATTTCAAAATTAAAACTTCCAAAAAGTATTCTTAACAGATCATGAAATACAGACTTCTTTTGGAGTTAAAAGTGCTGACCTGTTACAAGAGGACCAAAGTGGTTAATGTTTTGCTTTTTAAAACAGAGATGTTAACCTTGGTCTTTCATTCCTATGTGTCCTGCAAATATCTGAACCATTAGAATACAGGCAGCTTCTCCTCATCTCTCACAACAGTGTGTGGGAACTGTTTTGGCTTGAACAGACAAGGAAATACTCTTTGGATGAGAGGGAGAGGGGCTGACTTCATATTCTGCTTCTCGCTGCTCCCTCCCCCTGCTTTTAAAAATAAATTATTTCTGTTCCAGGGCTCACTAGGTTGACTCTGCTCACTAGATGATGATGATTGGTAGCTTAAACTTGGGCCAGGAATCTGAAAAACAGGATTTTTTTCATAATCCTTTGAGTTAGCTACCTCCTAAATATTGGTAGTTGATAAAGTGCAGATCCGTGGTAGATATCAGATTTGAAGTATAATTCTGACTGAGCAGAACACTAAGAAACCTGGAAAGATTTAAAAAAAAAAAAAAAAAAAGGCCTTGCAAGGTTTAGCATACACTGCCTGTGACACTTGTAAGAGAAATTCTACGTGCTGTGACATTTCAGAAGCAGTTGCTTTGGTTTGGATCATACCTGACTGCTGACTGTAGCTTTGCAGGCTTGGGCTGGGAAGGAGTGACTACATTCCATCAAATGATACTTAAATGTGTCAGGCCTGAAAGCAAATTAAAAAGTGTTGAAGTGGTGGTGAATAAAATCTCAATCTTAATGTATTTGGCCTTGTGAACAAGTAAGATCTAAAGTATGGTTTGAAATGCATAATGAAATATTAGTTATGTGCACTATTTGGAAGTACTTACAAATATTGAAAAAAATTGAAATGAACATTTTCAACCAAATGAAAAATAGGTAGCAGATTTTTTTAAAAAAGCATAAAACTGCATTTTTGGTAGCAAATAAACAGTATTCAATTTATCATTCTTATTTTTAAACAGACAAAGCCTTCTTAATTGTGTATCTACCTTTATACTTAGTTGATGGGTGTATATAACTTTCACGTCATTCAGTTCTTTAAAAGACTGTTCCTTGAAAATACCCAAGGTAACTGTAGCTTAAGGCAAAGCTAATAACTGTTATAACCTTTCCAGATGTCAAAGGATTTTTAAGTCTTTTGGAACATTAACATCACCACTAGGTAAATGGGCTAGGTATTCCTTTGTTGTTAAGGAAGAACAACATCACTGTAATGGACAGACAAATGGTGGAAAATTTGCTTAATCCCCATTTTAGTATGTTTAATTGCTGTTGTTGCCGCAGCACAAGTACCGGTACTAAATTAAATGCATGTGGAAATATCATGCTATTCAGCAGTCTAGTGTGACATGGTAATTGAGCTATATTTTTGGTAAATGTGAATTAGTCATGGTTGTATGCTTCATTTTGTACTAGTAAGCAAATAACTTCCTTTTTTATAATTTGTCCTCTTCTGCCCTTGAAAATATTTGAGCCTTAAGGACTGGAAACTAACAACAGAAAGAGGGATGAATAACCAGGGAGCTAAGGGTAACATAGCAATCTGATATAAAAATTTAATGAGCTTTCTTTTGACACTTTAATTTGTTTTAGCAAATTTTTCTGGTGAACAAGGCCAGAAGCTGTATGTAAATGAGCTTTTCTTGTGACTTGCACTTGCCAGACTGCTGCAGCTGCAGGGAGTGTTAGGGTGATGAAATGATATTGCACATAATGGGGTTAATGAAGATTACAAGTTAGTTCCTTCAGGGAAGTGTGCTCTGTTATTTTTTTGTTTTGTTTTAAGCAAGTTTATACTGAAAGTCAGAAGTTCAGGCCTGTGTTTAAGACATTGTGAAATCTAAGCAGGGTTTGAGGCAACATATCACAAATTGCAGGTGGCTAATTAGCTACTGTGATCTTTTGTGACTGTTTATGCTTCTTTGTGTGTGTACTTTTCACTTTAGAAACTAACACCCTATGAGCAGGCCTGCAGTTTCCTTTATAATGTTTCTTGTAACCCACAACTAATCAAAATGATTGAAGAACCACCTATTGGGCTTGTCCCTAGGCTTTACAATGGAATATTTAGAAAAGACAAGACCAAAAATCTGTGAGCTGTTATTCAAGTATGTGAAAAAAAATTCTGGAAATACTGTGATTTGAGACTTTAGATTAATGAGTAGCTGTAGAAAAACCTGTGATGTGCTTGCTTACTCAGGAAAGGAGCAAAGAGACTTGAGAAAAGTCTGTTCTTGTTTGAACGTAAGTTGACAGGAGATAGTATGCTTCAGGTACTTCCTATCAGCGGAGACTTAAAAAGCTGTTACCTCATGAAAGTTAAATATTCTAGATACCTCTCTGTCATGCAATAAAGTTATTTTGAGAAGAACCAAAGACAGAAATCTTTGGTGCTTTGTAGAAATTATTAAGGAAAAATAGGAGACAGTGGCATATATTTGTGGGCTTTTTGTTGTCCTTGGAGAACTGTGCTCAGGATTTTCAGTTATCCAAGTACTCAAGTCCAGATTGTCATTCATTTTATTTAATGTATCAGGGACGGGGAATAGGTGCTTGTTTATATTGCAGAAAAATGTATCCCAGTCTGTTGTTATCAAGTCCTGTGCTTCAGTGGCTTCAGAAATACCATCTGGTCCTCTTTTCACTTGTATTAAATCACTTCGGTTTTAAACTATCCTTAGACCTACCTTTTATTGTTTTATTTGTTAGGCAAAAAAATATTTTCTTAATGTTATTAACTCATATTCCTATATTAGGAGATTTTTAAGAAGATGCTTGTTCTATTTTTTGTGAGTTTTTCAGCATTTACATTTTTCTTCACAAATAAGTTTTGAGTCAATTTTGGTAAGTGATAAAAATTCTTTGATTAAAATTCTCATGTTAAAAAATCCGTGTGTATATGTGTAGATTTGTACCTTTTGGTGAAGTAGTTTGATTTCTTATCTTTCACACTGCTGTAACCAGAGAGAGGAGAGAGGTTCAGTGCAGTGATTTGCACAAGTCAGTGCCTATTTTAACCGTTGTCCCCCCTCCCTTTTTTTTTGTTTTCTATTGTCATGTTACTTTTAATCTCTCTACCTTGTGTTTACCTAATACTAAGGCAAAGAGGAGAAGTAGAGGTACTCTAAGTGTACGTTTTGAAAAATTATAGTGTAAATCAAAATTTAGAAGTTGCTAAAGTTGCCATTTACTTATTGGATCCAAAAGGAATATAAATTGCTCTGCTATTAGGATATATGTGATCAAAATATAATAAGCCTTCATGTGAAACAAGATGTTGTAGTGTAAAATTGGTTGATCTTCAAGTGGTAAGTTAATAAGAAAAAAAAATAATTTACTTTTCAGAAGTACATAGTGTGTCTGTAAATCTAAATTTATATTTTAGTTTAAAGCTATTCAAGGAGTTAGTACTTTCCTCTTGTATAATATCTGTCCAGCTCTATGAAACTGTGATCAAATGTGTTGAATGTCAAGTGTTGTATCACTGTTCATAAGTGGAGCACATGGGAGAGTAAAAAAGTGGATATGCCAAACATATCCCTCCTGCAAATAGGTATTTTTGTAACTGGCTGAGTGTCTGAAAATATTTCATACCAGAGAAAAAAAAAAGAATGACTCTTGATGTGATTTTTAATATTTTTAATAGCATTGCAATGTTTTTGTATTGAGTACCATAGCTATTAAAGTAGCCCTGATAAGTGGGTGTGCCAGGTAACGGTTACTTAGGCAACCAGAGCTTAGCTGATGGTCAGACCAACTGAAAGGGACTCCTATAAACATGCACATATGCCCCTTATGTACACTGATAGTAATTCCCAAAAGCTGTGTACCTTTTGATTATAAATAATTCCACTGTTATGTTTTAACATGCCCTGAAGTATTTAACTTCTTAGCTCCAAAGTGCTTTTGGAAAAACATTGCCCTGTATCTTCTGCTGGTTGGCATTTGCGCTAAAAGCAGTGGCACTACCTCACTGATGCTTTCTCAACAATCCCTTTAATTTGGTTAAAAAAAAAATATTAAAATCTCCTAATGGCCTTCCTTTTCAATTAGGAAGATTACAGGAATTTACAGGATCAACATAATTAATATAGATTATTCAAAACACTGGTTTGAATTTTAAAAAACATCCAGAACTGCTTAATTTGTAAGTACCCATATGAATTATTATTGATGTGTTTATGTAGGCTGTTTTTTCCTAACAGGCTCTAAAAAGGGTTTTACAAGCAAGAATAGCTCTGGTTTTCATTTTGGTAACTGAGGCAAAAAAACCCAACCCAAACCTGGCCCAAAAATTTATTTCTGTTCATTTGGCATTTTCTTTTGCAGGATTTTAATAACTTCAACTTAAATTATTGTTTCCCCTTGAAAATATTTTTTATTTGTTAGTTTTAGTATTTTTTATTTTTAAGGAACGCATTGAAAGTTTTAACTTAGCCTTTCAAAGGTTTCAATATTGCTTAGAAAAGAATGTAGCAGAAAATAGTGTCTCTTTCTACCTCAGCGTTTGTGGTCTTCTAATTAGTTATGATAATCCTGTTTCAGATCTCATTTCAGTTCTAAATCAAGGCAGAGACACTGTGGAGTGTCCAGTCTCCTGCAAGTTCTCCTTTAGCCATTTACACTGCGTTGATTTCTTTAAATGTCTTCTTTCTAATTTAGCGTATTTCAGTTAATAGGAATGGGGCTAGAATTCTGCTTCCCTATTCCCCTGCCACCACCTGTGGTGAGTACTCTAAGAAACGTTACAGTCATTTTCTTTCCGTTTTACAGTCTGCGTCAATGAGTTTTACATTCTGTCCAGTGAAGATATGGGGCAGCATTATGTGGATCTGTCAGCATCACTGAAGAAGCTCTGTGGCTGCCTTACCATTTAAGCTGTACTGTGAACTACAGCAGGGGAAAAAATGCTCCTGAAACCAGCTTTCTGAGCAGGATATTATTTAAGCTGAGCCCGTTCTGTGATCTAGGTCACAGCAGAGCCCACAGATAGTTGTTAGCACAACTCAGTGGGGCAGAAGGGGGCCCTCTCATGCAGGTGAAAGCTGGGGTGTGGTCTTCAATATCAACTCCACTGACATCCCTGCATGAGCAGTAGAGGAGAGGGAATCTTGACCAAGTTCCTGGGTTTATTTCATCTTTGCCTGAAGAAAAAGTATTTGGTGTATTCATGTTTCACAAATACTTTCTGTGACGTAGTGAATGTGTGTTGAACTGGAAAATGTGGCTTTACTGGAAAAACAATCAAACAGCTACGTCCAGTTTGAATGCAATTCCAGTAGTAACTTGGTATAATTCAATGGCTATACTGCAGACTTAGTGAAATTGAATTGGATGAAGAGTATATCCTGAGCATACACATAAAGCTCATCTGCAGCGGATCAACAATTCCAGCAGATGTTTCAAAGAGGGGACTGCTTCTACCAGCTGTGTAGGACAGCTTTGAGGCTTCTGTTCATTTGGGGTTTTTTATGCCTCATGTGCTGCAGTATTTGAAACAATGGTGCCTACAGGAGCAAGATTATTTTTGATGTTATTTATAGACTCGTATATTGGTTGGAAAAGATTGTACTGAAGTGTCTACTTAAAGCAAATCAAACATGACTGTGTATGTGTGCCAATTGGTGCTTGTTTTTCATTTTCTTAAATTATTAATCCTGTAGTGCTGTGCTCATGTAGCTTGTTTAGGGAAACAGATGACACGTTGTAGTACCTAACAAGCTGAAGTAGAGCCAGGACAAAGACAGAAGGTATTTGTTAAGTTTTAAATGAAGCACAGTCTATGAAATGACTTACCACAATGATAAAGGATAGACAAATGCGACATGCTTTGTAGTCAGTGGCCTAAGAACTAAAGCAGTTAGCAATGCCCAAATGATGCAAAACAATTATTTTACTGAACCCTTGTTGTTAAAGATAAAGAATATTTCTAATCACGCCTGACAAAGGCTAGAAAAATGGTTGACATGTAAAACAAAGACATGTTGTGAGGCACTCTTAGTGCATAATCTTGTGAGCTATGTCACAAAAGAAAGGAAAAAAAGCTTCAGGTACATAAACTAAGACTTCCAGCTGTTGCTCAAGCTATGCTTACTGGAGGAGTACATTCTCCTCTGGATAAAGTCCTGAGATCAAGTCTCAGATACAATCAAGAGACAGAAGAAGTAAGAGGAGAATAACCAATTAATTCCAAGAGCAAAGTAAGTTACTTCAGGAGTGCAAAGGTATCTTCCTCCTATTCTTAAGTTAACAATAAAAAAGCTCTTCTCTTGCTATGGCCCTCTGCTGAGGTCTTGCTGATAAAAATAGTGTTTGTCCAATCTACTTTGCAGTGGATTTATGCTGGGCTTTACCATAGTCTTTGGTGTGGTTGCTCAAGATAAATATATTCACAGGTTAATACAGCATTACAACTGGCCTCAAAAGCTTGCGGAAAAGGACTAACAGGAACCTCATGAAGTTCAACAAAGGGAAGCGCAAAGTCCTGTGTATGAGGAGGAATAATGCCATTTATTAGTACAGCCTGGGAGCTGACTACCTGGAAAGCAGCTCTGCCCGAAAACACCTAGATGTCCTGGTGGATAAGAAGTTGAACATGAGCTAGCAGTGCACCCTTGCAGCAAAAAAGGGCTAACAGCATCCTGAGCTGCAACTGGAAGAGTGTTGTCGGTGGGTTGAAGGAAGTGATAATTAGGATGGCTGAGGAAGGTGTTTCTCTTAAGACTCCTTAGTTTCAATCTATCTTCTAGTATGGCATATTTCATTTGCAAATCTGTGCTTTTCTGCTGCCTTGAGCCACATTTTCTCTGTTCTGCCCTCTGAACCTATGCTTTTAATGTCATTCTTCCCTTACCTGCTTTTTTTTTTCATAATTTACTTTGTTTATCATAACTGAAATTTAGCTATTGCCAGTAAAAGCATTCTGACCCTTTCTTCCAGCTGAGATGTCCAACAAGTTGTAACTCTTTCTGTTAGAGGAAGAAAAAGAAGTTGAATGTTTCTAATACAATTTTAGCAGGTTTGTCAGAGCACAGCGGGAATCAAACGTGGTGTTGGTTACAACACCAAGTCCTCGCTCAGCAAAAGAAACGTGCCTTTTTCTTGGGCACTTTGCACTTAAGCAGTGTGTACTATTATAGAATTGATACCTTCAGTAAATATTATGTATTCACTTTCACAATTCAAAGAGATAATCTGTTTCTGCACTTCACAAAATGAGACATATAATTTGTAGATGAGTCAAGAGAATCTGTTTAGGTGTTTGAGATCGTATATAACTTGTTTCTTCTGTTCCTGAACATTGTGATGGGCAGGGGTTGTACCTCAGAATAAATGCTTCTCTGTAAGACATCCCCCACCCTCCTGAAGTGCTGAGGCCCAAGTTGTGGGCCCCAGGTTGCAGTTGACCTGTGAATGAGTCACAACCCAGCAGAATGTTTTGGTTTTCCTATTGGCTTCATGTTCCAGAGGCAGAACC